>CAUYRH010001933.1:0-16203 GCA_963574655.1 Perodicticus potto
AGAGTTGGAAGGACAGCCATTCATAAAGTAAAAACTTTGGCTGAATTTCTTTGTAGGTGAATTGTTTCTACTACAGCATTACATTTTAGTGTAAATGCATATTGAAAGTGATGTTATAATTTAAGATTAAGGCCACTGTAACCATACTTACATATAAAACAATTATTTGGGGAACTGCAACTGTTTTTTTAAACTGTGGAATAATGAACATATAGTTTTCTGAATGATGAATTAGATGGGATCACAAGCTCATAAATGAATGCCCTTCTAAAGGAAATGTAAACTTTTTAAGACACACAACTAATAATTACATGTTATTTTCCTTTCCGTATTTATGTGTATTATCTGCACATTATAGAAAGTGTCTATATTCTAACTGGTTACCCAACAGTTTGGAAATAGGTATCCTTCACTGGAAAAACAGAGAAAAGTGTTAATTCACATTTTTCCTTCAATTGCTATTCTGCTCAAATTTATGGCAGGAAAATGTGTCCTTTTATGAGTCACAGAAAAGCCTGTGAACTTTAATTCCCTAAGTACACTTTTTTTTCTGCATCTAAATTGGCTAAATTGTGTTCTTCCTCCTCATTTCTTAAAAATTGTTAGCCCTAGAATTTCACCTGTGGTTCTCATTTGGCTGAGAAAGTTCTGACATTTGATTCCATTTTCTTTCAAGTGTTTGGAAAAAGTTCTAAATCTTAACTTTGGGAATGAAACTCCCTCATTCATGGAGGGCAGGCAAGAAAGAAATGGAACATTTTATACCCATGGCATTAATAAAACTTACAAAATTTGGAATAAGCAAGCATATATGTGAATGTGGACCAAATGCATCTCTGATGTGTCGCTAGGAGTAATATAAATTTGTGCAACTACTTCGGAAAATGGTGGCATTATCTCCGAAAACTGAAAACTCACAGTGTACATACAATGTATTGTTTTAATCTTTAATTAATTAATTTTATCCATGGAACCATGGTAACACAATGATGATGATGATTCACATACCAAGGGTTGTAATTAGTCTAATTCTGTGCACTTGAGGCCAGACTATTCTTAGAATTTGAGGATCGCTGAGCACCCAAATAGCCATTATTAGGTAAGGCAGCAGACAGGCTACAGAAAAAAATAGAGACGGTATAGAGAAAGGCTCATTTTGAAGGGAATACTATTAATTTAGAATAGCGCTTGGTTCATAACATTTTATCAATGAATATTTGCTGACTTAATGAACCAAAAAATGGAAAAAGTAGTGATTATTTGCCGGTGGCTGCTTGAAGTGGCATATTCTCAATCATAACCAAGAGAAAAAAATGAGAGAGACATCAAATGGATAGTTTTCTGTGTTGTACATTTGGAAAAATGTCAGTTCATTCCAGATGCAGGGGAAAGGTGTGTCATCATCTTTCACATAATTCAAGGATAATGATCTGCAAATTCTCATCAGGGAATATTAGGCAATTTAAAGTAGTAATTCAACAAATAAGTCAGTGTAACCGATTAGGTATAAAGCAACTTTTCTTTTTTAAGGGGATATTATAAGAGTAGTAGAAAAGTGTAGAATTATGAACTAAGTTAAATTTTTAACCAGGTTCTTCACAAATGTTAATTTGGAAAAGAGAAAAGGAATTGTCATTGGCAAGCGAGGGGATATTTAGTTATGACAATAGCTATTATTTATTGAACAACAACTAATGTCAGGTACTGTACTGGACTCTTTTTGTTCTTTATTCTAATTCTCACAATAATCAATTAAACATTTATTTATTTATTTATTTATTTATTTATTTATTTATTTATTTATTTTTGAGACTGAGTCTCACTCTGGGTAGAGTGCTGTGGCATCACAGCTCACAGCAACCTCAAATTGTTTGGCTTGAGCAATCCTTTTGCCTCAGCCTCCCATGCAGCTGGGACTACAGGCACCCACCACAATATGTTTTCTATTTTGTTTTAGTAGACTAAGGGTCTCACTCTGGTTCAGGCTGGTCTTGAACTCCTGAGCTCAAGCAATCCGCTCACCTCGGCCTCCCAGAGTGCTGGGATTATAGGCATGAGCCACCTGGCCCAGCCTTGAAGTAGTTATTTATTGATCCTATTCAATCTGAGCAAACAGAGGCCCCAAGGGCTTGAATGAATATACCAACGTCCCATAGCTGGCCAGTGAAAATGGGCTTCTGAACCCAGACCTGTCTGATTCTTAACTCACATTTTCTTCCCCTGATGTTGAGTCCTGCGTGCAGTCACCATACTGAGTGAATGGGGCAGCTGTTTCTGAGATGTTTCTGATCTCCTACCCACCCCTCTTCCAATGCGCACAGAGCACAGGGTCCCAACCCCAGCTCTGATGTCTACAGCACTGGCAAGTGACCCATTGGGCTTCCTCTTGACCAATTGGGCATCGAGCAGTGCAAAAGTAAATCCCTCTGAAAGCTGGGAGAGTCACACTGTGGACTACTTCTGCATGCAGGTGGGTACATATTTCGTGGGTCCTGTGACCTTGCTTAAGAAAAAGGAGGGAGTGGAGAAAGAAACCATGCAGCTCCATGACTACCGTTACTAGAAAAAGGTGACTGCACCCATACCAGGTTAATAACAGGTACTCAGTAAAAGATAATCATCACTATTCCATTATTACCATCATTAGTAACTGTGAAGCCCTGAGCAACTTATATTAATGCCCCTTACGCTCAATGTCCTAGTCCATAAAATAAGATTGACACTACAAAAATGATCTAAGACTGTCCTGGTGATTACATGACATGATAAACCCATTTAAATTTCCTGGCAAATTGCTCATTAAGTGGCAGTAGAACAGAGAGATAAGTGGCTTTCTCTATTTGATGTGATGAAAATGAGATTATAATTATCTTGCAGATGTTGGCTCCCATGTATTTGCTCCCCAATTCCTGCTATTAATAGCTTCTTGACTAACTAGCCTTCCCCAGTCTCTTCATTCCCTGTATATAAATAGGAAGCTGAGACCCAAGCACTGACACAATTCCCTTTCCCATTCTTTCTTACAAGTTAGAGCTACATTCAAGCTACATTCCTGGCCCTTCCTCCTTCATAAGACCTTCAGGTACTCAAGTCCCTGCTAATCTCTCTTTTTACCACATAAAATATTTTGACAATTATCAATTCATCTTTTAAAAAAATTCATCTATCTTGTTAACTTATTAGCTTATTGGTAAACTTTTTGAAAGCAGAGAGGCTATCACCTCATACATCTTAGTACTTACTGCAGGATCTAGCCCAGTGCCTTTCACGAAGTGGAAGTTCAGTAAATAATTCTTGCTGGTTAAATTCATGTAAGTTATCTATGAAGTTGGTCATAAATTTTTGGAACCAGAACTGGAAGAAAACTCTAGAAAATTGAATACCATACTTTTAGCACATATAAAATAAAGCACTGCTTTATGTGGTAAATAAATGTAGGCTGGAAACCTCATTTAAAAATCTAGAAAAGATGAGTTTGTGACAGATGAATCCATGATGAGTTATTTAAGTGAAAAGTAAGTATTTTCAAGAAAGACCTTACACTATTCTTGTGTTAACATTCTAGATGGTAAACTTGTATAGGAAATGCTTTAGGGGTCTTCTACCAGAAAAGACAGGGGGGTTACAAGTTTTACCCCAGGTTGTAACAAATACATGTTCTGATAATTAGGTCAAAATTGTAGGAGAATGTACGCAAATTGCATTTCATTTATGATCTTATTATTTCCAGACAATTGAGACAAAATATATCAGAGAAAAATATATCAACATAAATACATATTGATTGATACATAAAATACAATTAAAAAGTGACACAGTTTTTTTTTCTGTCAATTGGTAAAGATAAAGATAATGACTTCTGGTGTGGTGGCTCATGTCTGTAATCCTAGCCCTCTAGGAGGCTGAGACCCTGTCTCTAAAAACTAGCCGGGCATTGTGGCAGGCACCTGCAGTCCCAGTTACACAGGAGGCTGAAGCAAGAGGATTGCTCCAACCCAGGAGTTTGAGGTTGCTGTGAGTTATGATGCCATGGCACACTACCAAGGGCAACAAAGTGTTAACCTGTTTCAAAAAAATAAAAAAAAGATAATTATTTCTCTATATAACATTTTGGTATGTATTTTTAAAATTGTTGCTCTTCCAACTATCACCTTTATTTACTAATGAACCAAAGTTATAGTATTTCGGGATATATTTTTTAAATTGTTGTTCTTCCAACTATCACCTTTATTTACTAGTGAACCAAAGTTAAAGGAAGTATGTGGGTGACATGAAATGGGAATAGAAGATAGGCCATGTGCCTTTATAGAAACCTCCATGTTTGAGGGTCCAGAGATTTGCTGCCTTTTGAAATGAAAATAAATATTGTTTTCATGAAATATGGCAAGGTAGAATGCTCATATGACCTACTAAACTTGCAAATGACTGTGTATAATGACATAGAGTTTTATTATTTTCCCTTTATCTCTCTACTCTCCAGCCAGGGACAGAAATAGTCTAATGATAACAAGATGTGAGAAGGAAGTCTTTTAAATAGATTTTGAAAATTGAATTTCTTAAAATAATACAGTCTTGGGGCTTGTCTTAGAGGTCCATGTGGGTAGGTGAGAATTTGTCAACAGAATGTCTTTTTTTCAGCATTTTTTCCTAAGGGCAGAATGCTATTTTGTCTCCCTTGTAATTCTTTTTCTTAAATTTATTTTGCTGCTATACAAATTTAATTTGGAACTTTGAGGATGGAAAAGTATGATTATTTAGATTTTCTCATAAAATCGTTATTGTGATAAAGACTTTGAATCTGCTTTGATATAAACATCTGTCTATAATTGAAGTGTTATATAGAATGCAATATTCAACACAAAAAAGCAATTTGTCTCAGAAATCCTTCTTCTCTTGTTGCATTTACTTGCCAGCATGAAGTCTCTACATGCCCTGTTAGTCCTCTGTTACTGTCAAGGTAGCAAAATTTCTGTCTGGAGCAGATAGCGTGAGTACCATTGTTCAAGTGCTTAAAAATCATTCTGCTGCAGGCATTTTACCTCTGCCTTGGCAATATTAATAAATTGAATCTATAGACTATTCTATCTGGGATTTCTGAACGTTTGGTAAATATTTGAACATAAAAATATATATCATTTTGGTATTATGAAAATTGGGTCCAGAGAAATTTATTTGATTAATTCTTAACAGAAATCAATGTCAAGATGGATTTCGTTAAGTTAATATGTTCAATGGTATCATCTCTCTCTTGAGAGAGAGCTAGCATGATGGCCGCAAATGCTATAAAGTCTTACTCATTAGTAGCATGTGAAGTTATCATAAACTTTGTTTCCTTCACTAATTCCACCATAATTTTTTTCAGATGAAATTAAAAATCATGACATGTGTCTTCATACCTTCATACTTTTGGAATAGGGTGTTTAAATGTAAATCTATTTCCAAACTTCAAATTTGGGCCTTTTTATCCCTAAGTTCTAACAGCATCCTCCCCCTCACTTACCCTCCGGAGAAAGCCATCAGATTTCATATGTTACCCTCACATCAGGAATGCATTAGAGACAATGCCAAGATTTTTCACTCACAACAATATTTTCAGTATTGGAATGATGAAAACTGGACCAACAAACATTTTATATTTAACTTTATCCTTACAGCTTTAAAAAGTAAGGCAGCAAATGAATACTTCGTAGAAATATTCATAACTTTAAAACAAATGATACCTATATATAAAAATTCAGTAAATAGAGTTCCATGATTTACATGATTTTTCACTGATTACTGTCTTAGAAATAATCTCACTCAGTGTAGTGGGTAAATTGTAACCGATATCCCGTAGTTGGACAATTGTACAATCATCAATGGAATGGTTCTAATTTAACTCCAGTAAGTCAACCACTACTCTTATGGTGACCAGACATTCTAATTTTCCAAGGACAGTCAGTGTTTATACTTATTGCATACATATCAGGAATAATTTTTGACTTCCCAAGTTGTCCTAATTTGTATGCTAAGTTACATGCTCATTCTGATGAACCCATGTATAAACCTAAGTGGTACATGCTGACACATATAAAGAATGAAAAACAAATGCCCCTTACCTGGAGGAGTGTAGAAAACTTACCAATGACACAAGATGTATACATAAAATCATTGCAAAATAATCCTTTTTTTTTGTACTAAAAGTCTCAATTTGTGGTACAGGTAGTAAGCACTGTGAAAATTCAGAGAAGAGATAAATGGACGTGGACTAAAGTGGTTAACAATAGTTTAATGAAGTTGCTGTACTAAAAAACACTGTAGGCATGAGGTCATATGGGCATTTATAGGGATGGCAATAAATATATTCCACACCTGATCAATCAGTAGAAAATGACTGAATACAAAGTAGGCAATGGTGGAAAGAATAATAGGTAAGGCTCAGAAATTCTGGTCTCTAGTCCTGACTGCGCCACTGGCTGCCTTTATGTCATTAAGTAAATCACATCTTCCATTTGGCTTTGGATTCTTCATCTGTAAAATGAGGAATCAAATCGTATTCATCCACTTCGTAACTATTATATGGTGAGATTATTTTGTGCAAGACACTTCACTGGGGACTATGTAAATGAGCTTGAAAGTTCCCTCCCTGCTCTAACTTTTATGGCAATCACTCTTGTCACCAATAATGACACCGTTAGAGCCGGTTTTGGATCATGTCCTTTAACTTAAAAAACATTTCTACAGTTAAATGACCCCAACCCAACAAATATTTGTTGTGTTAAATTGAACTGAAAATTTTCCTTGCAGGTGTCTTGTATTTCCTAACTGAATTAGGACCATATTTTCATTCCCTGCGATAGTGATGCAACCCCATAAAGGTAGGGTGTTCTGCCAGGAGAAACTGGCATTCCTTTATTTTCAGAGCTTAAAAACTGCCATTATTTTACAGATAACTGAGGCTACAGCCAACTCGGGTGGGAAGCATTAATGCTGTGTACGGGTCTTCTCTGTCAATTCTCAGATCTGAGACCATTTCCCTATTGGTTTTACCACCCCCATCTCAGGAATCTTGCTCTTGTTCTCAATGCTAATCACCGAGCAGGAGAGATCATGCTCTATGAAGTAAAGTTATTGCAACTGAATAGCAAGGAACTTACCAACTCTAAGAAATGGTGAGGTCTTCTGTGAATGCAGCTGGTTCAAGGTTGCAGGAGCACTTCCTTGGACAGGTTTTCCTATTGCAGGGAGTGGAGAAAGTGGCCCAAAAATATCCAAATGGAATATGTAATGTACAATGCATCACCTCTGATAATACACATAGATCATCCCCTCCATTAACTGGAGAAGTTATAGCTAGATCTAGTCTAAAGTATTCTGAGGAGCAAGAGAAAATTATTTTCCCATGTGTATAATTTATTCTGTTCTTATGATTATACATATATATGTATATATATAAATCAAGTATGTGTATATGTGTATATATATATATATATATATATATATGCATATATGTACCTTTTTTTTTTTTTCAAGACAGAGTCTTCCTCTGACAGCCTGGGTAGAATACTGTGGCATCATCCTAGCTCACCACAACCTCAAACTTTTTGGGCTTAAGCAATCCTCTTGCCTCAGTCTCCCCAGTAACTTGGACAACAGGCATGCACCACCACACTTGGCTAGCTTTTCTATTTTTAGTAGAGACAGGAGTTTCATTCTTCGCTCAGGTTGGTCTTGAACTCCTGAGCTCAAGGGATTCACCCACCTGGGCCTCCCACAGTGCTAAGATTATAGGTGTGAGCCACCACATCAGGCATTATATGTTTATCCATAACTAAACCTGGAGATGTCTTAATGTAGTAGATGCAAAATACAGTATCAAATGTAAACAATGTTTAAGTTGATATGTAGTTCTTTTACCTTTGTTATTTACTACAAAACAGAGACAGACCTTTTTTTGGTAAAACTGTCAGGATATATTTTAAATCCAGCTGGAAGTCTACCTCGGAGCAATGTTCATTTTCCATATTGATATTAATAGTCATGGAAGTAGTGGTAGGGGATGTGATAGAGACAATTCAAGATTTTATTATTTTATTTTATTTTTTGAGACAGAGTCTCACTCTGTCACCCTGGGTAGAGTGCCTTGGCGTCAGAGCTCACACCAACCTCAGTCTCTTGGGCTCAAGTAATTCTTTTGCCTCAGCCTCCCAAGTAGCTGGGACGACAGGTGCCCACCACAATGCCCAGCTATTTTTAGAGACAAGGTCTTTCTCTTGCTCAGGCTGGTCTCGAAATCCTGAGCTCAGGCACTCTACCCACCTCCACTTCCCACTTTTATACACAGAACTCTTGTTAACATTGCCACAAGGAGTTTCCTCTTATTGTCAGTATAGTTAGACACTGGCAGGGAAACTGAAGCTCTTTCAGGAAAATATTCTTAGTCCGTACCTTTTACTAATAATTTTTTTTTTTTTTTGCAATTTTTGGTCGGGGTTGGGTTTGAACCCACCACCTCCGACATATGGGACCAGTGCCCTACTCCTTTAAGCCACAGGCGCCGCCCACTAATAACATTTTAAAATGTAAATTCTGAGTATTAAGACATTTCTATTAGCTTTTGAGCATTTCATTGAAATTCTTACCCTTTGGATGTAATTTTTTTCAGAAAAACACACTCCTGTACATTTAAATCTGTAAATATACTGACCTAACTGCATACAGTCATAAAGCAGAGATATGAATATCTGAAAATTAACTGATAAGAGCTAGAAATAGAATTGTAAATAAATGATTGAGAATCTGTCTTTTCAAATATGCTGCACCAGAATTATAAATCAATCTTTGTTTTATTCTGCCAGTTATGTTATAATACTGTGCCCCCTTAATTTATAAATGACTTAAAACTTTGAAAACTTGTGACTAAGAGGGGAGAAATAGGGAGAGGAAAAGCAAAAAACATGCAGAATAGCTTTACAACGTGCTGAAATATTAACATTAAGCTGCAGACATCTCTGACTAAGTGTATGTGTAAAATAAAGATGAAATTTAAAATAAATTATTTATTTTGAAAATGAGCTCAATTATTTCAGGGTCTAGACACAAACACAATTCAAACTTCTACTCGTGTGTGTGTGTGTGTGTGTATTTAATCATTGTTCTGGCAAAATAAGAATAAGATCTATGATTAAATTGTAAATATTTTTAAATTCCATTGTCAAATTCTTTAAGGAATTTGTTTCTTAAAGGAAAACATGATTCATATATGGACCTGTTCATTAGAGTACTCCAGGCTTTATTCGGAAGATTGTATTCTGTCACGCTATAAAGAATCCTGGTTTCTTTGGATAATATTTTCAATCTATAATCTAGGAGGCAGGTGCTCACTTGTCCTCCTCCACGCTTGGAAAATACAGGGAGGAGGCCATAGTGGCAACTGTCACCATGATTGATTTCGTAGGGATGGAAGATTGATCAGCTGGCTGTAATCAATGAATTGAGGCCTCCCTCTGAACAGTGGAACTGTTACAATTAAACTCCTCAAGGCAGAACAAAGCAGCAATGTTTTGAACTTTAAAGATTTTGAAATGCAAGAACTTTTCTCATGTCGTTTCTTGTAAACAACACAATGTGATGTGTAAACCATGTGTTATTCACAGATGATAATGTTGAACTGATAAAATGTATACCTTAATGGTAATTAATAGTTGCAAAAGGACTGAGATTATTTTAATTTCATATTCAATCCTGTATAATGCTACCTGGAAAAATTTTGTGGAAGTATAAGTCGATGTCAGAAGATGAATACATGATTAACATACTTTACAATCTTCTTGTTCTTGAGTTGAAAGTATATTACAGGTTAAGCTGATGCAGGAAATAACATTGTTTTAGAACTTTATAACTTTCAAAATTGACTCTTGAAGAGATTATGGCATACTGTAGTAGTGAAATAATAGTAATTATGAAGTAAATATAACCATAATTAAAGTATAAATTTGTCATTCATTTCTTTGTTCAACAAATGTTTGCCTAAAACCTAATATATGCAAGGTGTTTTCCGTTTGTAATCGATTCTTAATGATTATCACCTTAATGATTTAATAATGACGGGGGTAGTATTATCTTCAATTGACTGTTGATAATGAATCCCTGAACCATGAAAAGTAGAATTAGATTTTATCACTCTTTGTATCTCTGCTGAAATGTATTTCACACTCGCTTTGAACAAAAAAGTGAAACACAGAAATCATCAGGAGTGATTACTGAGTAGAAATGATTAAGGTAGGCTTCTTATCTGACATGGTATACTAGTTAAAGTACACAGATGGGCCATTAGGAAGCAGAACATTAAAGACTTTGCCAATCACATCTTATCATTTGCAATACTGCAGATCGAATTTTGTCCATATTTTGGTTTATGCGATTCAAATCTCAAACTACGCAGAAGGTGTGTGTTACAGAGCATTTTCAGGCTATGTCATGTCTCAATAAAAGCTTGACAGTAAATGTTTATCAGTTGCACTTTTGGTAACAAATTGTGTATATTTCAAAAATTATTGAAATTCATTCTGAATTTGTTATTCAATGCAATCATACAATCACCTTTTGAAGACTTACTAAAAACCAGGCTGTATGCTAAACATAATAAAAACAAAAGATATTTTGTGCTTTCAAGCAGATTACTGTCTCGGGAGTAGCAATCTTCTCACCACTTTTCAAAAGTAGGACTATTATGCATTAATAATGCATAAGTAGGACTACCTTATGCATTTGAGTTACATTGTCATTTACCCTATGGTGCTTCCTGTTTCTCATTATTTTGTTATGCCCAGTCCTGAGTTCCCAGAGACAACTAAGGAGCCAGTCTTCCGATGCAAAAACAAGAGGGCAGCTTTATTCAAGCGCACCTGCTTGGACCTCCAGAATCTCAGCTCAGCAAGATGGAACTGAAGGCCCCGTTCTAGGGGAGGGGGAACTTTTCATAGATTTCTGGGGGCAGGCAGGGTTAGTCTTTAGCATCCCTGGAAGGCTGCAGGGTGACGCCTATTTGATAAGCTGATGGCCTGTGGATAGGCTAAGGGGAGAATCGCCTGATTTCTGAGGAAGTGAAACTTATGTCTTTGTTTGGAGTTAAAACTGTGTTTGGTGTTTGGGATTGAAACTGTGAAAACAGTTTCTTAAGATGGCGTTGGTCTTTGTAAGATGGTGCTGGTTTTGTTCCTTTCATTTCCTCTTTGAGCTGCAACTAAGCTGAGCTCAATCTTGGGCACAGAATATGAAGTAAGAGCTAGCAAGCAAGCGGTATTATAGAAGCAGAAATATGCTGTTAGCGGATCAAGCCAGGAGAGGTCAGGTAAGGTTAAAGTGGTTTTGTCTTTGTGAGGTTTAGTTTTCTCTTTCTAAAGCTAAGGGCTGGTATTGACTTTTAAGGACTAATAGTTGTACTGTACTTATGCGTTCTTTGATGAAAACGAGTAGCTTATTTATAATGCAGGGACCTAAGGTCAATATTAATAAGAGCAGGAGTATGGGTCCTGCCAGGGCTGAAATTAAAGTTGTTAACCAGGGTGACCAGTTAAACAAAGTTTCATACCAGTTTTCAGATAGTTTTTGCTCATTATTCCTGCGTTGCAGTCTTTCCTTAACTAAGGCCATGGACTCTTTTACTATGCCGGAATGATCTATATAAAAACAGCATTCTTCTCTTAGTATTACACAAAAACCTCTTTGTTGCAGGAATAATAGGTCTAAACTTCAGCAGTTTTGGAGCACTATTTCAGATAGGGAAGTGAGTGATTTTTGAAGATGAGAAATAGACAGTTCTATTCTTTCTATATCTAAGTCAATTGCAGCTCTAAGAGCTCCATAATTTTTGTTTTGTATGATTAGTGAAGATATTCTGGTGCCTGCCTCTGCGACTTTTAGGCTCATTACTACTGCTAGTGTGACAGCTGAAATTGGGTTTCGTCTAAATTTTGGGTGAGCATTTTCTATTTGAATAAGGTCAGTTTTGACTGGGGCACTCCAGCTAAACCATCTTGATGTTTCACAGCCCCAGCTTGAGCAATAGAAATCTTGTGGCCCCCCACATTGTCTTAATTGGTCTGGGGGTCAGTCGGTTCCTGGGCAAACATATAAGCAGGTGTTACGTAAAACAGCTCGTTTGGGTGGACTGTTGCATCCAGGGGGGCCTATAAGGATTTGGGCATCATCATGGTCCCAGGTGCCTGAAGCTAAGTCACATAAGTCGAATTTAAGGGAGAGCCACCAAGTTCCCGGTGGATGCTCCCCTCGGGTCTCATTTATGGTTCGTCCTGTCATGGCACTGATTAGCCTCCAGGTGACCTGCATGGGAACGTGAGGTGAGCCGGTTGTGAGGCTGGCTAAAGACAAGAGGGTGAGTAGAAATTTGTACATTTTAGGATGTGGATTTTTTTCAGTTTGAGTTTTAAGGGATTGCTCTTGTTTGTTTGGATTTTTCACTGTGGAGTGTAATCTTCTTTAACAGCCAAGGGGTCTGCCAGCCTGGCGTGGGTGTAGTGGATCCAGGAGGCGATGCCATCTACTTTGAGCTCGGTGGGTGTGGTGAGGATCACGGTGTATGGTCCTTTTTACTTCGGCTCAAGGGTTTCGTGGCGGTGTCTTTTGACGTACACCCAGTCTCCGGGCGATACGCGTGGGGTTCAGGGGTGGGGCCAGTACTGTAGAGGGCGATGCAAGAATGCACGCTTGAATAAAGCTGCCCTCTTGTTTTTGCATTGGAAGACTGGCTCCTTGGTTGTCTCTGGGAACTCAGGACTGGGCATAACAATTTCTTAAGAGCAAAAGATTAAGTATTTTATTCATAGTAGATTTTTTTCATAAGCAAATGCCACTGGACTATGTTGACACATAAAACACATAAAATTTATATATAGACTTGGATATTTTCTCTTAACATAAAACTATTTTCTGCTTTTGCTTAATCCTTTTATTTAAGAATGTGGAATTGGTAACCCTGTTCTCTGTTGGAAGCTCTTCTGACGTGATGATCTTAGTTGGTATATTCTTTAAAGGTAGAGAACCAATTCTGTGAAATGCTGAATGGGATTTTCTCACTAGCTTTTGTACTGGGGGTTTCCTTTTATGACTTCATTAGCTATCAAATCAGCATATTGTACTTCATAAATCCATAAATGCATTAAAGTATACAGCTGAGATTTCATGTATATATATATGTACACATACATATATGTGTATATATATGTGTGTGTGTGTGTATAAATGCATGTCTTTCCAAACTTGCCGAGAGGGAAGTTATCATCCATATAGAGTTAACATAGGAAAAGTTCATTTTCTTTCAACATTTTACTTTTTTCCGCATTAAAGTTAAAATTGCTCTCAACAGCAGGGAAGTATGACTACATTTCCCAGCAGATGATAATGAAAAAAATCATTGAGGAAGGATGTTATGCCATTTCATCAGGATGTGGTTTTCATTGAGGCAGTGATAAAATAAACTGCATGAATTTTTATACATCTTTGGAAATATCAAGGCTGTATCTTCCAAGCTTAGTTCTTACGACTGTACCTTACTTGAGAAGAGATGCCATCAAAACAGAGAGGAGGGAATTACTCTAAATTATAACTGAGTTTTTAATGAATACTATGTCATACCATCCATATGAAAAGTTTTAAAAACTTAAGCAAATATCTTATTTTGAAACTACGTATGTATATACATGTTAGAATTTTATATGTAATATGGATAAATGCCATTCAGATTCATGTTAGGCTGTTATTTTTATGTGTTTTTATTTCTTTTTTGAGATATTTACTTAGGTTTTTAGTTATTACTGCTTGACTTTTGTTCATAGGGCTTCTGTACCTGAATAACATTTTTCTACTTCCTGAGTTCTTTCGAAAAGTATTTGATGTTGTAATTTAGGGCATTGGACCATACTTCTTAATAAAAATTAGTTTTTCGGAAATCAGATTTTTTTTTTGTACAAAGATTTCTGGGACCAATCATGAATTTTCATTTTACTACTAACACACACATTTGTTTTCTTGTTAACAATCCATGTTAGCCCCCAAACAATGATTTGGTAATTAACTCCCAACCTTTTGCATAGTGATGTTATTGATGAACATATCAGGAAAAAAATTCAGTAATGAATTTTGTAAAATAGCATACATTTCCTAAGAAAATAATTTGAAACTAAGAGACATGATTTGAAAAAGGAGAAACAATATTATTATTAGAGAATTGGATATGAACTTTAGCATATCAGTTTACTTTTGCTTCCTTTTCGGTTCATAGTTTCAGTTGATGTAAGAGAAGTTTCTAAATAAATGAGTTATTTTTCAGATTGCAGAGCACTTAAAATATATATCTCTTTTGTTGTTTTCAAGAGCCTTAGAAGCTAGGCTACTGATTTGTGTCCTAGGGATAATGGGTGTAGCAATATTGATTACTTTGAAAGCTTTATTTTGTCTTTTTAATGTATGTGGTGTTGGTGTTTTTGATGCAAACTTCTTATTGCCATAATGCTTTGGCAGCCTTCATATATTACTTATTAATATTGTTATTTTTTAAATGAAAATATGAACCACTGGGGTGGCGCCTATGGCTCAGTGGGTAGGGCGCTGGCCCCATATACTGAGGGTGGAGGGTTCGAATCCAGCCCTGGCCAAACTGCAACAAAAATATAGCTGGGTGTTGTGGTGAGTGCCTGTAGTCCCAGGTACTCAGGAGGCTGAGGCAAGAGAATCGCCTAAGCCCAGGAGTTGGAGGTTGCTGTGAGCTGTGATGCCAAGGCACTCTACCAAGGGCCATAAAGTGAAACTCTGTCTCTAAAAAAAAAAAAAGAAAGAAAGAAAGAAAGAAAATATGAACCACAGATAAACTGGATGTTTTAACCTGGGCAGTACAGGGTTGGAAAGAGGGTAGGAGAGAACCTGTGAGCTTTGACTTTCTGTCCTCTCTGCAAAATCCAAATTGATTTGTTTTAACAGGATAAAGCTCCCAGTGTGAAAGTGCCTTGCTAAGAAATTATCTAAGCATAAGTTAATCAGAACACAGAGCTACTTGCCTAGGCTGACAGTTATTAATTTCATGTTCTTAGGCTGGCTCCATTTCAGCAATTTACTGGTCAAACAAACAAAAAAGTTTCTGCTAGTTTTTAATCTCACAGAGAAAAACATTCCCTCAAAGTACCAAGGGAGAAATAACTGCCATTTAAAGTGAAAAGAAAACCTTTTAAATTTAAATTCTTCAGCTAGTGTTTTTGAAGGCTTTATTCCCTTCGCCATATATTCCAGCTGCAATTAGAGTTAGTGGAACAATTTAGGAGCTTGTGTGCTTGCCTAAGGACATCGAGTATTCAAAAATTGAAATATTAATAGCTAATGGAAGATAAGTGTGAGTTTGCCTTGTTTTGGCGAGAGATGTATTTCTGAGAAGTTGTATGTAACTAAACTTTGGTTAGTTGTACTTTCAGTGCTTGAGAAACTTAAATGAGCTTAATGGTGGAGTTTCACATAGTGGGATTAGTAGAACTATTGCATTGTTCCCTTTTTGGGTTTTCTTCTCCTCACACTTAAGTCAGATTAGCATCTTATTCTTAAAAATTAACTATGTCACACCTCTTTAGTGGCTTACTGAGCTGGCATATCACCTACTTATGGGATCTGAAGGTTTTGGTGCTTGAGCCTCTGTTGATGAGAGTTACATGCCTCTGCTAATAAAATAAGTGCTGCTAGAAGCTTTGAAGTAATGATTTTCTCAGAATTAAAAAAAGTATTAAAGATTGGTGGTAATATACCATGGAAAGTAAATGAAAAAATTAGAGTATACTAATTAAGTTCATAGTTCTTAGTGCTGAGTTCCTTGATTGGGTTTAGTCCATAGGCATGATGTAAGTGCCTGAGAACTTCAGGGTAGGGGTCAGATATACAGCAAAAATGATGAATCAACCAGAAATAGGGGCTCAAAATATTTTCTATGAGAAGTATTTTAGGTGTGCAGAAAGAAATAGAACTTTTTCAGGAAGGGACTTTGAGTAACTATGGTGGGGTTTGGTGGGGGACAATGTAGGGAAGACACTTGAAAACAACCCAAAGTGCAAGAAAAGATAGTATTTATTTATTCATTCATTTAAGTTTTGCTAAATATAAGGGTACATAAGCTCAAGTTTCATTATTTGCATTTGTAAGGCAAAGTCCAAAGTCTGAGTTGTAGTT
>CAUYRH010001938.1:0-29065 GCA_963574655.1 Perodicticus potto
GGCGCCTGCAGTCCCAGCTACTTGGGAGGCGGAGGCAAGAGACTTGCTTGAGCCCAGGAATTGGAGGTTGCTGTGAGCTGTGATGCCACAGCACTCTATCCAGGGTGACAGCTTGAGGCTCTGTCTCAAAAAAAAAAAAAAAGAAAGCTCTTGCTGTACTTACTTGCAACTTCAAAACCTCCATAGCTTCCAACAACAAACATTTATTTTTCACTTAAGAATCCTGTGCATCAGCTGCAGCTCTGCTGAGCTTGGCTGTGCTCTCTGGGTCTCCTCATGCCAAGCCTCATGCCGAGGCTAAATGAGCAGCTGCCATCTGGGCTGCCTTCTTCTTGAGATGGAGGGCAAGAGCACCAGAGAGTAAGTGGAAATCCACAATATCCCATAAAGCCTCTGCTGGGAACCGACATGTCATCACCTTGTCCCACAAGTCACAAGGCAAGGCCAAAGTTAATGGACTGAGGCTGTGCCCTTCACCATCTGGGAAGTCATGATAAGCCCAAAGAGGAGGCAAATGATCTTGAATATGTATTACAGTCTCTCCAGGTACAGACTCCATAAAGACATCCAGTAGTGAATCATCATGCTGCCCATCCAGAACAGCTATGTTGCATTTTTAGGGGCAGGAGCACAGCAGGATAATAAAACATGAGACTAAGGACTTCTACCGTAGGTGGACATCCAGCTGTGCACCCGGTTCTGTGTAATGGAAAGAACCTGTGGGGAGTTAAGAAACCCAAGTTCCAGCCATGGCTCAGCCACCACTTATCTGTACACCCTTAGCAGGCCACTTTTCCTTTGTAGATTTCAAGTTCCTCTTCAGTATTAGCAAAGAGTTGGATTAAACACTGTCCTGGGTTGCTTTTGAAAATGATGCCTTGACTCTTTGCTGACTTATTTCCTGTGGCAGGGAACATGCTACATTATTAGGAGGCTAATAGAAAGTGCATAGGTTTACAAATCAGATTGATTTGAGTGTGAATCCCATTCTGCCACTACCAGATGTGGGAACATGGGACATCTGACTCTCTGAGTCAGTTTCCTTGTCTGACATGAACACAGTAGCACCTAACTGATGGGGATCTTGATAGGATAATTATTTAAATAGTGTCTATTGTTAGCAAATTCTTTGTTGAGTTAAAATCTGAGAGGCCTTGCCAGTGACCTTTGGTCCCAGTTCTGCCTTTATAGAGGGTAGCAAAACACAAAGGTTAGGAAAATGGGTGTGGGGTCAGACTGCCTAGGTCTGAACCCTGTTCTGTCAGCTCCTGATTGGTATGGCCATGAGAAAGATACTCAGTGCACCTTAGTCTGACAACGTCTACTCCACTAATGTAAGAATAAAGGAATTAATCTATGCAAATACTAGTGGCTGTTACTGTTTCAAATGGCAGCTTTTCAAGTACCTGAGCCTGGTTTTCATGCCTTCTGTATCCTCCCAGATTTCTTCAGGCAAAGCAGTATCAAATCCCTCAAGCATTCCGTAGATGTCAAGATGTCTACATTCATCTCCTGTCTGCTGTCCTCTTTTGAATCTGCTTCGGCAGTTGTAGTTAAGAGGCAAAGGAATAGTGAGTGCATTTAAGTTTATTGCAGGGACAATTGCATCTGGGTATCTCTAGACATCCCCTCAGATACCTGGGATCTGCCCAAGGTCCTGCCATCGCTCTCCTATCCTGCTTTCTGGTTGGCACACTTGGCTTTAGGCCTTGCCTTGCCCTCTCCAGATGGTGGAGATTTCATGATGCCAGGCACCTGCCCTAACTCTCTCCTTATCCTACCCTAGCTCCTGGGTTACCTACTTGCCACTTGAAATTTTTTTAGCTAACTTTGATTTTTCTAGACTGGTATGAGGGTTTTGCAAGATTACTTTCAAACAGAACTTATAATTCTAGCATCATAACCATTATTTATTCTTTGCTTTAGGGTACATTTCTTTTTTGCCAGCATTCTGTTTTAATGGTCTGGAATAATTTGCTTAGTGGATCCCTGAAAGAGTTAAGTTACTCAAACAGGGAAAGCAAAATGAACAATTCCCTGGCCTTTTCAGGTGGAGAATAAGGAAGGAATGTGTTACATATTGGAAATCTATGAAATGGTGAAATAAGTGTTTCTTCACTTATATTTAAAGTAGAGATCAATTCATTCAGCATTTGATCCTGATAAATAATGTCAAATAAGACTTTTTTTAAAAAAATTACCATTATTTAAATATTAAGCAAACCATACTAAGCATTCTGTGTGAATATTGTTAATGCTCACAGTATTTATGTATAAAAAAAGTTGCATTAAAGGAAGCTTACTCTACTGCAGGTGTGCAAGAGTGTTACCAGGCATTAAGAGCACTGTGTGCATCTAGTGTCAGTGCCACCTGTGGTGTGCTGCTGACGGAATGAGATCTTGTGTCACAGCCTGCATCTTCCTCTTTGAACCTCTTTTGGCATGACTGCCCTGCTAGCTTCATAATGGCCAGGCATTGCAGAGATGTTTAAGAAAGAATAAATTCAACTTGGTGCCCATAGCACAGTGGTGAGGGCACCAGCCACATACACCAAAGGTGGCAGTTTCAAACCCAGCCTGGAACAGCTAAACAGCAATGGCAACTGCAACAAAAAATAGCCAGGCATTGTGGCCGATGCCTGTAGTCCCAGCTACTTGGGAGGCTGAGGCATGAGAATCGCTTAAGCCCAAGAGTTTGAGGTTGCTGTGAGCTGTGATGCCACAGCATTCTACCAAGGGCAACATAGTAAGACTCTGTCTCAAAAAAAAAAAAAAGAGAAAGAAGGAAAGAAAAGAAGAAAGAAAGAAAGAATAAATTCACCAAAAGACATAGGAAATTTTATAAGCAATGTCTCCTGAGAGTCCTTGTTCTAAATGTGGCAAGGAGTGTGTTAAGTTCTTCATGCTAGAAGTTTTTCCTGCTTTCCATCATTGCAGTTGGACCAATACTAAAATATATATATAGGCATATCTCATAAATAATCTCAAGACCATTTTAATATACTACCGATAGTATTAAAAGTCAAAGCTTTCACAAAATTTAACTTACTTCTCTCTGTAACTTAAATCAAGAATGGTTTTAAAATGTGCATGGCTCCTGCTAAATTTAACAGCTTGTCCTTTAGCTTTTTTGGCCTGGGGCTACAACAACATGAACCAGAAGCTTAGAGACTGTAATATCTGGTGAAACTGTGTGCTCCGTATGTGCGCAGGAGCCTCCTATGGCCTTTGCAGAGCATCGAATCCAGGCCCTCCCCCAGGATGGTGGGGAGTGGGCCTTCCTTCTTATAAAGTCTTTATAGTATATTCGGGTAAAAACTCCCAGGATGGACCCAGTTGCTGAATAGAACCGTATCCCTTAGTCTGCAGCCTGGTAATCCTGCAGGGTCTCCCTGTGTGCCTCTACCCACACAGTTAAAATGTCATGTCATCAAATCCACAGAAAATAAATGTGTTTCACTATCTGTGAAGTATGTATTGAAACAAAAGCAGAATAATACTACCTTTATTTCTAAGCTCTCAATTATCAACATGTCTCTCATAGACATTTTGCTCATTCATTCCTCTAAGAATTTTGTTACTTCTTTTGTCTTTCATCTAGACGTGGGCTTGCAACAAAGCTCCGGCCAGTAATAATTTAGTGGAAGTCTGGCATATAGAGCTTCCAGTAATGTTTTTTGCTTAGGATAAAAAAGGGAAAAATGTGGCTAGCAAAACTTTGCCACTCTCCCTACTTCTTCTGTAACATGGATGTAAAACTAGAAATAGTGCCACCTTGTTGTTAACATGAAGCAGTAATCATGATGCCAATTCAGAAGAGCTCCTTGCTCTGTTTCTATTTGTGCTGTCCTGAGTGTTCTTTTATTTTTAGGATGCATAAAGTGGATACTTAGATGATTAATTTCAAATCTTTCTTTTTTTCTAATGTAAGTGCTTGATGCTATCAGTATCCCTAGAGCATTGCTTTTCATTCATCCTCAATTTTTTATGTTAGGTTTTCATTTTCACTCATGACAAAAATTTTCTAATTTATTTTGTAATTTCTCCTTTGACTCATGAGTTATTTATAAGGATGCTGTTAAGTTTCAGCTATTTGGGGGATCATCCAGATATCTTTTGGTTATTGATTTCTGATTTAATTCTGTTGTGGTCAGAGATATATTTTGCATGATTTTAGACCTTTTAAATTTATTGAAATTTGCTTTATGGCCCAGAATATCTTGTCAAATGATCTGTGGACACTTAAAAAGAACTTATATGTTACTGTTGTTGATAGAGTATTCTATAAATATCGATTAGGTCAATTTAGTTGATAGTATTCTTCAGGTCTTCTGTATGTTTAATTATCTAACTTTTAAGGAAATTTTTTTGAATGGGAAACAAAAGTCTCATATTTACTCACATATTTCTGGTATTCTTTATTCCTTGATATACCTCCAGCTTTCTGTATGGAATCATTTTCCTTTTGCTTGAAGGCATACTTTTAACATTTCTAGTAGCGTTGGTCTGCTGGTGACACATTCTACCCAGTGCCCCATGTATGAGGATCAGTGGGAGCCCATGGCCCTAAGTGGGCTCTCAGGATTACTATTTTTTCCTGGTCTTGGTGGTTTCCTTATACATTAGGACTCAGCGAAGACTGGAGGGGGCCCCTGCAGGTCTCAGAAGCTCTCGCTATACAGCTGCCTATCTGGTGCTTTGCTCCAAAGCTTTGGCCTCCTTGGGATCCCAGACTCTGAATTCTGGCCTGTCAATTCAAGAAGCCCACTAAAGTCTGAACTGGAAACTCTTTGGAGGCAGTAAGCTGAGTGCCCATTTGTTTCCTTCACTCAGGGATCACTGTCCTATGCTGCCTATGGCCCAGTGTCTGAAAATCATTGTTTCATATTCTTTGCCTGGTTTTCTGGTTGTTTAAGGTGAGAGAATAAATCGGACTTTTGTTATTTCATCATGGCTGAAAGAAAAAGTTCTCTACTTTAAAACAAATTGTTTTAATTGTAGCAAACTACATATAGCATAAAATTTACCATGGTAACCATTTTAAGTTTACAATTCAATATTATTATGCACATTCACTTTGCTGTGCAACTATCAACCACTGTCCATTTCCTGAACTTTTCCATCTTCCCCAGATGAAACTCTGTATCATAAAACAGTAATTCTGTCATTCTCCCTTCCCAAGCCCCTGGCAATCACCATTGTGCTTTCTATGAGTTGCCTCTATAGGTTTGACTGTTCTAGAGACCTCATATAATTGGAATAATAAGTATATGCCCTTTTGTGACTGACTTATTTCACTTAGCAGAATATCTTTAAAGTTTAAAGTTATCTACATTGTTACGTGTCAGAATTTCCTTTCTTTTTAAAATTTTGTATTTGTAATTATTATGAGTACATAATACTTATATATCTTTATAGGATACATGTGATGTGTTAATACAGGCATGCAATGTGAAATAATCAGGATAATTGGAGTATTGTCATCTCATGCACTTAACATTTCTTTGTGTTAGGAATATTCCAGTTCAACTATTAGTTATTTTAAAGCATACCCCAGTTTATTATTGATTATAGTCATTTTGTTGTGCTATCAAATATTATTCATTCTATCTAACTACCTTACTATATTTTTGCACCCATTAACCATCCCCACTTTATCATCCCCCTCCCTGCTGCCCTTCCCAGCCTCTGTTAACTATCATTCTACTCTCTGTCTCCGTGAGATCAATCATTTTTAATATTTAGCTCCCACATATGAGTGAGAACATGTGAGATTTTTCTTTCTGTGCTTGGCTTATTTCACATAACATAATGTTCTCTAGTTCCATCCATGTTGTTTTAAATGGCAGGATTTTATTCTTTTTATGACTATACAATATTCCATTGTGTATGTGTATATGATATTCTGTTGTGTATATGTGCCGCAATTTTTTTTTATTTTTTTTTAAATACATGTATTTGATTATTCTTCATTACATTATTTCCCCCACCCCACCCCTCCGTGGTAAGACAGAATTGATTTACAGAAAACACCAAAGCTCCTGGTAAAGGGAGAGATTTCAAGTGGGGAGAGAGAAGCTCTCTCCATTCCTCTCCCGGTCTTTCCCCCTCTCCTCCTCTATACTAGCCTACTTCTAATCCAAACCGTGTGTCAGTGTGCTCAAGGTAGGAGATCTTACGGCATTTCAGCAGGGGCATGTTAGTTAGATTTGGAAAGGTTAGGACCTCTTTACCAAAAATTGGTTGCAGACCCCCTCTGCCTCCTGCTCCCTTCCAGGGGAGTCTGCAGTGGTGGGAGAGCTGAAGGAGCCCCCTATGGCAGGCAGTGGCTGTGGCAGTGGCAGTTCTACACAGCGTTGGGGGTGACACCTACAGAAAGTAAGAATGACTAGCTCTAGTCTTCTGATTTTCCACCTATTCTTGAGACCACATTATAATTCAGTTAATACCCTTACACGTGTTATTTCCCTGTGAAGGCCAGGAAAATAATCAGTGTATGGCCAACTGTATATAATTAAGCCTTCTGTGTCTCTAGCAGCTGGTAATTATGCTTAGCGTAATGAATATTTCAGATAAAGTAACGATTCTGGTGGGAAGGTTTGGAAATAAAGGAACCCAGTTTAGGGGGGAAATCTGGAGAACCGTCCAACCTTATTATAATGGGTGTGTTATTCATTTCTATTACCCATGTATTGCTTTCGTGTGGAGATACGGAAACTGTCGCATGTCAGCATTATCGGTGTGATGAATTGTGGACCTCACTTATCTGCAGGCTGCTTATCTGGCCACTTCACCATCTGGAACATTGAGACGGAGTATCAGAATGGAAGGCAGAAAGGAAGGAAACACAACTGCCTGTCAGCCCCTAGAATGGGCTGCAATCCACGCACTCAAGCACCAGCTTTGCTCCTCGGAGAGCCAGGTGGGCCGTGCAGTGTAGGCAAAAGAGCAGCGGCCTTGCAGATACATCTCTGAAGAAACTTTTAGGGCCAGAATAAAAGGGAAAAGTGAACATGAAATGCCATGCCAGTGGAAGGGTGTGGGTCACATCCTGGCCAGCTTTCACCCCATGCATAGCCGACGACCTTTCACACCGCCAACAGCACATGTGCCCTGTGGACAATGGTGGGTGGGATCCACGGATGTCAGAGCTGGAGCTACCCTCTGACCACCTTCCACCAGCAATTGCATCCTGTTACTAACCTTAGTAAGTTCAAAGAAAACAAAGTGGGGGGAACCTGGACTTGAAAGGCAACCCAGACTGGGATCAAGTCCCAGAATCACTTACTAATTGCGTGATCTTGGGCAAGTGCCATAAGGTCAACCAACCTCAGCTCCCTCCTCTGGAGCCATGAGTTGGGCAGGCTGGTAGGAGTCTATGAGATTTGCCGGTGTGGACTACGGCTTGGCATCTGGTGACCTTGCTGCCCTAATGATTTCTCCAGCACAGTGCACCTTGCCCAAAGCAGTTATCTACCAAAAAAGAAATTCAATAAAAACTCAAGTTTTAAAAAAACATTACAGGAAATTCCAAGGCTTGGAATTCTAAACATCTCAACAGCCCCTGAGCCCACAGTAGTGTCAGGCCTATTGGATGGTTGTCGTTGGTGTAATAATGCTGAATTATCCGGTATAATGCAATTTAAATATGTCATAAACTAATAATAAGTTTCTATTACTGGATAAATTATCGTAATCTGCAGAATTCACAATATTAAGAAGAAATCAAGACTGTGGAACTAGAATCCATTTTAAATACTCATTCAGAAAGAACACCCTACCGTTAGAAGGGTAAAAAGTCTCCTATGTCTGCCTTTCTCTAACAGAATGTGGATAAACAATTATTCATAGGAACTCCCTGAGTGAGCCTCACTCCAGTGGGGCCACCATTCAGGATTCCCTTAGTATAATGGGGGAATGAAACTGGTTTGGGGCCTCAGTACAATTATGCACATTTTTGTTTGTTTTGTTTGAGACAAAACCAAACAACAGGATATCTGGAAAACCAGCAGCACTTCTTAAATTCTGCTGATGGCTGCACTCAGCAGGTCTGAATCCAGTTACAGCTGAACTGATAATGACCAGACTGTTCCCGTCCTGCCCCCAACCGCTCTGGCTTTTCTTTCTCCAACTGCACCATTTCTGTGCATGAAGGCAGATTCTGGAGGAATCTCCAGACTCTGGAGGAGCCATCACATCTTAAAATAGGCTTTTCACGGAGCCACACAGAATAGCTAAAAACCATCATCAAATAGATTAGGAAATCAAAGGCGAGGGTTTTAGAATGGAAACAGTGACATTGTGGTGTACTCCGGGATGCTGCCTATGTGGGGAAGTGAGGTGGAAGATAAATACTTGGAAATAGATCTGTAGCTTTCACATAGACACACGCATAAAGGAAATATATTTGAACAGCAGTGTTCTGCAGTCTCATTCAAAATGAAAAGTGAATGCCCCTGTGTGCGTAGCCGTACGTCTGCAGGAGCTTGGCATGCGCTGGATGTCCGAGGTATCATCAGAAACGCTCTGCTCCCAGACCCCCGTGGAAGCCCGTTGGGACCACAGCAGTGACTCTGCTATCCAAGAGACACCAGCTCAGGCCTCGCAGAGGACACTGGCTATGACCGGACCTTGACTGACAGTAAGTGACTGTGCCTGCCTTGGTGTTGAGAGCAATGTTTGCTCAGTGGGCATTTGGGTGCGAAGTGAACTCTGTCCCCGTCCCTCCTGCTGCCCTTTTCTGAAAGCCACCAGGGGGCAGAAGAAGCTTCTTTGCCTTTTTTAAAATTGTTTTTTTGACTTCTGACTAAATACACGAAGATTGGTAAACCCTTCTTTGGTCCATCTGGCCAATGTTTTTGATATAGATTATATTTTCCATATCACTGATTTTTTTCAGATTTGGGTTGTCTGTGAATTAATTCTTCCTTCTGCAACTAAGGCAATGGTGAGAGTGAGATCTTCTTATATGCAGCAATTTCTGGTGATTATGTGACCCCATGCCTGACAGAGCAGCTCAGCCCCGTGTCACTCTCTGCCTGCCTAGCCTCTCTGGGAAGTCCAGCCCTTGATACCTTTCCTTTGGGTTATGGGAGTAGCCTATTGCCCCACCTCACCCCACCCCCCTACCCCCGCAATGTGACCCAGGTGTGGCAGGTTCACCTGCTCATGCAGCAACCACCTGATGTGTCTCCCAGCCCGACCTCAGGCAGCTCCTCAGGGCCAGCCTGGTGAGGTCTAAACTACCCCACCTGGCCTGCCCTAACGTATTTTTAAACTGTTCTCCTATACAGGCAGTCCCCGAGTTACAAACATCTGACTTATGCACAACTTGCACTTAGTAATGCGGCTGTTACAGTAAGTCCCGGAATTACAAACAACTGACTGACATGCAACTCACACTTATAGACAAGAACTACTCCAGGTTATAGGTAAATGTACCCGTTCATTTGTACATTTGTACAAATTCAAAACCGAACAAACTCCCAGAGCCTGCTGTGTTTATAACCAGGGACTGCCTGTTTCACCCTTCCATAAATGCCAGTGTCAGCTCCCTGTCTTGTTCCTTGATCTTCACGGGGTCCGTTTCCTCCACAATCAGCCCCAACGCTTCAAGGTCTATGTCAGGTGCTGCTCCTAATCAATCAGCACCTCTCTACAACACCAAGTCCCTTCTTCCTTTGGCATTTCTTTTATAAGGTTCTAAAAACACAAGTGGAGGCATGTGGTCTTGGTCAAGTAAGCCAAGGAGCAGACTCACCTGAGAAACGTTCTAGAGAAAGTATGTGTGTCTTGTGTGAGTGCTGAAAGCCCAGGAGCTGAGAGTTCCTCAGCACTCCGTGGGAAGGTGTAGGAAGCATTTTTCAGAATCGAGTCCAAACTGGACCGTATTGAACTTTTCAGGCTCTTAATATGTTAAGAACAATAGAAACATTTGTAAAAAAGAGTTGTACACTTGCGGTATGCCAGTGAGTTTTGCTTTATAATAGAAGAGTCCCCGTCTGCTTCTGAATGTGCAGTTACTAAAGATGGTCTCTAAGAAATGCATCCTCTGCGCATTCACCTGAAACAAATGGACCGGTGGGTGTCTGCAGGCTGAGCAGGTGCATGGGGTGTGTTCCCGAGGTGAAGATTATGCTTGTGGGGATATTTGTCCCCAGGCAGGTACCTTCGTGGTCGCCTGCTGCCAAATGAACAGCCAGAGGAAAGACCAAATAAATGACCTTGTGAACAACGGCGGGGCGACAGGCCTCCAAGCGGGCAGGGCACATGTGAGGGGGAATTGTCTGGGGACACCGGCTGTTGGTAGAAAGAACAGTCACTTTGCATAATGAATTCCTGGCCTAATGGGTATGCAGATCCCAGCACTTGTGCCAGGGCTGTTTTGGGTTTAGTGCTCACACACCAGAAAAAATAGAATGCAACAATGTGAATCGAAAATTCTTAAAGGGATCAGTGTAATCCCTATTTAATTTGGACTTTTCCTCTTAAATTCATTTTGAGACTGGTAAGACATTCTAGTAATGGATACAAAGGCTTTTTCACACATGCTGAACACACTTCTCCCTGGGAATAGACTACTTGCCCCTAATTGAGATCCTCAAGGAGGCAGAAACCTTTGCAAATAAACCCCTGCAAGTGCAGGAAAGAGCTCCCCTCACCATCCAAGGACAGTCGTGACAGCACTTCACCTTCACTCCAGGCTTGCACATAATTGTGAGGATTTTGTTGCTATTTTGTTGGACTTGCTCTTAAATTCTGTTAGCATTTCCCACATTTCATGAGACCACTACTTTTCCTTGAAGCTGGCAAAGCATTCAAGAGCTGTGCTGTTCATGTCATTTGGATTGTGACCTGTTACAGAGAGGACATGCCCATTCCTGCTAGCTGGCAGGGAGGGCCGGCACCAGGGTACGCTGTGGGCAAAACCAGTATGCCTTAGGACCGCAGTCGGACACCTATCCCAGAGGCCTGGGGCTCTCAACCTGCTTGCTGTTTGAAACCTCTGCACAATCCAAGTCTCTTTCTCTTTCACACGCATACATACACACTTTATTCATTCATTCCTTGATTGACATTTTCATCCTACGACTTTCTGAGCACCGCATCTCTGCCAAGTGTTATGCTTGCTGCCGAGGTGAATGAGACAGATTGGAACTGCATTCTAGGGAGAAAGACAATTTCCAAGAACAGGAACAAATAAGGAAGCGTGTTAGATCGTGTTCAGTGACACGAAGGCCCACTTAGGCAGGGTGGCCTGGGGAGGGATTTTTGAAGCAGGGGCAACAAATGAGTGGTGAGAGGCTGAAACCACGGCTGCAGGAACACGTAAGGTCACTGGGGGTTCAGAGGTGGCACAAAGTTGTTCAGAGTCTCAGAGGATAGACCCAAACTGAGCTGGAACGAGAACTGGTCTAAGATGACAGAAGAAATCCTGTGATTATTCTTGGGAAGGACATTTTCTCTCCGATTTAGTGGAATCAAAGAGGTTTCCTGAGAGCATTGATCTTTGACCTTAAATTGACTTTAGGAAAGAAAGAGGGTCAGAGCCTTCCGGGCAGAGGAGGCAGAAAGCAGGGCATGTTTGGGGGCCAGCCCGCAGTGTCATCTGGCTGAAATACGGAGAACTGGAAGGAAGGCACCAACGCTCCAGCTGGGCAGGCCAAGCAGGCGGCTCGCAGGGAGTCCCCTTGTGCAGGTCGCGTGCCTTCTCTGCGAGCCCAGACATAACTGTAAGTGGTGGTGCACAGCGGGAAGGCCTTTCCACCATCTCTCCTTCTGGACAACAGAGGAGCCACCTCTCGCCTCCCCAGAGGGAAATGGCCCAGGATGACTTTTTCCCATTAGCTAAGATGGTTTGTTGCTTTCACCAGAGGCCCAGGGAGGAAAGTAGGTGGCTAAGGGGAAGGCTAGCAGAAACACAGAGGCTCCCCGGGGACAGATGGTCCCTGCCAGCTCACAGGTGGACAGGTGGCCTTTCTCTGCCTTGGGCATGAGTTCATCTTCTCACCGCCAAGTCACTTCTCCTAGCCTTGACTTTCTTCTTAGCCCCACTCATGCCTCACACCTTCTTTCAAGCCATCTGTAGTTTAAATCTTTCCAGATCCCTGTCCTACCTGTATCCACATGTACTTCTAGCTCTTATACTCAAATGCAACTCTTGTGGAGTCCTCACTCAAGTCCAAGGGAATGACCACCAAGGGCAGGTGGTGGCTACTGACCGTAGGCAGAGAAGGGCAGGGGGCCCATTCGTGAGCTCGGGAGGCAAGATGGGGATGCGGAGTTGGTGTGCAGCTCGGCAAGTACCTCCCAGATTTCTGCATCTCATCCACAGACAACACCACCCTTCCTCTCTTTCCCAAGTCTGACATTTGACTATCAGTGGCCTCAGAATTTTTTGGTCACAAGCCTCACTGGTTAAGTTTTGAGCCTGGTAGTAGATGAGGTGGCCCTGCCAGATCTCAGCTGCTGTGCATGTCAGCGGCCAACAGCTGCCCCCTGGGCTAGTGCCTCAGAGATGCCTGACCCACATCTGAGCACCCCACCCCTGCCACCCCGGGAGCAGCTCGCAGCCAAGGTCCAAGGAGAGGAGGACAAAGGGCCACTCTGTCTCCCCCAGATGAGTCCAAGGCGGCAGTGCTACGTCAGCAGCTGAGCTCCGCGCCGGACCAGGCTGAGAACACAGCCTCGCTTACCGCCTTCCCCACCTCCGTCCTCATTCTCTCTCTCCCCTTTTCCTGAGAGGCCCCCCCCGAGTACATCCCTTGCCCATCCCTAGATGTTTCACATCAGGAAATCTGCCCTACGATGAGCATGTTCCTCTCCAATACGTGCACAGTTTTTCATTTTTATATTAAATACACGTATGACTCTCAGCAGGCTCGACATACACTTGGGGTGTGGTTAGTAAATTGTTAAGTCACGCTAACTATTTTGAAATCTGTGGGTCTTCTTGTCAGATAAGTTGTCAATTGTTTTTTCCTCGTGATGTGGCTGGACAAAGAGCCAGTTCCAGGAGCAGAGTGTCGGTGTCATAAGAATCAGTGTTAGTCCGTGTGTGCATACAGCTCCTTTTTAAGCTACTTACTCTGTAAGGATTTATCTAGTCAAAAGTATAAATCCACTAACCTCGGGGGTGAGGGCTCCTCAGAACTCTTACGTCATTTACACCTGATGGTCTAATATCTTGGCAGCTTGTGGGAGCCAGTGCCAACCTTTCTATTAAAAATTAGCGACTGTAATTTCTCCCATTTTTCAAATGGGAGAAGAACATTTTAACAAATTAACAAGGTGTTTATGTGATAATTTTTTTTTAACTCCAATTATTTGTTTTCTATAAACTGTGGCTTTTCTTCCCACCCACCCTCCTTACAACTGTAAGCAGAAAACTGGAAAATCCTGACCTATCTTCCTTATGTGGCAGGTGACTTCTGTCTACTGCCTGGGCTTGAATTTTCCCTAAACCTATTAGGAGGGGGCTGACGTTGGGGAGTGTGAAGCCTCTCTCTGCTCAGTCTTCCCTCAATCGGGGTCCCCACTGCAGTAGGCAAGGCAGGCGTCTCGTGGGCACAGTGCACACCCCTTTCCAGATGCTCTCCCTGGCATCTTGAAACCTCCTCTACTGCGTGTTCTGGGTGGAATGCGTGTCCCAGAATCCCCACTGCACCAGGGTTGGGCTGTGTGCTCTGGGTGGAATGTGTGTCCCAGAATCCCCACTGCACCAGGGTTGGGCTGCGTGCTCTGGGTGGAATGCGTGTCCCAGAATCCCCGCTGCACCAAGGTTGGGAGGGGTTTAGGTCATGGGGACTCCACCCTCCTGAATACATTGTTATAAAAGGGTTTGGTGGAGGGAGATTGGCTCCTTAATTTTGCCCTTCTGCCTTCTGCCACAGGAGAACACAGCATTCCTGGTGCCTTATCTTGGACTTCCTGGCCTCTAGACTGGGGTCCTCAAACTACGGCCTGCAGGCCAAATGCAGCGGTGTGAATTGTATTTGTTCCCGTTTTATCTTTTACTTCAAAATAAGATATGTGCAGTGTGCATAGGAATTTGTTCATAGTTTGATTTTTTTTAAACTATAGTCTGGCCCTCCAACGGTCTGAGGGACAGTGAATTGGCCCCATGTTTAAAAAGTTTGAGGACACCTGCTAGAACTATGAGCAACACAATGTTATCAATTGCTCAGTCTCAAGTACTCTGTGGCAGTAGCACAGATGGGCTGAGACAAGGTGGTCCCATCTTAAATACTAATGTGACAGGCCAGGTCTTGTGTGGGGGAGGATGGTCAATCTAGCATATCACCAGCATTAGGTGACCCAGGGCTGGGGGGGAGTAAGATCAGGTGACCCAGGGCTGGTGGGGAGTGAGATCAGGTGACCTGACCCAGGGCTGCTGGGGATAAGACACCTTGTGATGCGCTTCAGCTAATAAATCTGGTACCAGCACCTCATTTCTCAGGGAGTTTTAGGACCACGAGTTCTCAAGACTCCTGGGGCACAGCCTTACAGATGCCATTGACTTTAATAAGAGACATGTGACAGGCACCGTATGCTGTGTTTGGAAATGCATGGCCAGACCCCTGTATTATCTCCAAGGGAAAGAGGTTTTTACTACCCTTGGAGAAGGTCAAGGAGAATCAAAAGCAAACGTGTCTCCATTGTGTGCAGGCCTATATAGAGCCAGTTTAAAAACCCTCAACTTTGTCAATTATGTGTGAGAGGTCAGGGGTAGTTAGTATAATTGAAATGTAAACTTAGAGATGGGTCCATTAAAGACAGAATGCTCAGGACTGGGATAACTTTTGTACATCATGTTCTCTCTTCCCCGCTGTGGCTGAGAAACATCAACTTTATCACCAAACTATGTCCTGCAGAGGGACAGCTAATTCCACATTCAGCTGACAAAATATTGTATGCTCCTAAGGTGGCATGAATTTTCAACTTTGAAAATATACTAAAAAATGTCTTATATTTCACCTCCATGACTTGTAATCATTGCTTTGCAGCTGGGGAAAGTTCATGGGTTTTTCTAATACGGTAAGGAGGCACAGCTGACCCGCTAGCCACAGCAGCACAGCGGCAGACTTGCACTGACTTTCTAAGAAGTGCTTTTGCCTGAAGCCCCCGTGACAAACATATTTTATCTTGCAAAAGGATGAGCTGAGAGTCCCCTGCTGGCTGTGACCCGGAAGTGGAGTGCTGCTCCTGAGCCAGCCTGCCTGTCTTTTGCACGTCTGAGCTGTAAAGTTTTAGCAAAAGTCCGGGAGGGTTTGGGGCTCCGCTCAGGGCAAAATAATTGGCTGCTTATCTGCGTGGAATAGTTTAATAAGTACTCCTTTGCTCTAGCAATGGTGGCCTGATTTCTACGTACCTCCTTGAGCAGTGTCGTCCACTGTCAGGGGCCACTTGTCATTCTCTCCACCCAGACCTGTCACCTTGCTCCCACTTTCCCGTCGAGCTCCTTGGCTGCAGCACGGCCCTCCAGGCCAGCTCCGCTCCTGTTCCATACTCAGTGCCAATTGCTCCGTTACCTGCACCTGCAGCCTCAGGGTTGGAACTACCTCTTCGCTCTGTGGCCAAAATACAGTCCCTTGAAAAGCTCCGTCAACTTCACCTCCACAGTAGATCCAGCGTCTTTGCCCTCCCATCCCTTGCCGTGGCGTCAGTCCTCCGCCCCGCAGCCCTCAGCTTCCTGACTGCGGCAGCCTGCTTCCGGATCTCTCTAGCTGCCGTCTTTCTCTCCAATCCAGCTGATGCTTTGCTAAATAATAGGAAAGGGACATTTTTCTAAGATAAGATAATTCTCTCTTTGCCCTTTTATCAACTCCAGATATTTTTTTGACAGAGTCGGAAATACTGTACGATTAAATGCTAAACTTCAAATTTCCATCTCATGCCCATTAGGATGACTGCTATGAAAAAACAGGAGTACGAAGTGCTGGTGAAGCTGTGGAGAAACTGGAACCCTGTGCAGCATCAGTGGGAATGTTGTACGGGGCAGTTCCTCGAAAAAGCAAAACTAGAGCCACCCTCTGATGGAATGACTTCACTTCTCAGTATAGACCCCAAAGAATTAAAAACAGAGTCTTAAAGAGATATCAGTGCACCCATGCTGGCGGCAGCAGTACTCACAATAGCCAGGAGATGGGGCAGCCTGGGTGTCCCCGGATGGATGAGTGGATGAACCAGATGGGGTATACGAGGCAACAGAATGACTTCAAAAGGAAGGATGTTCTGATGCACGCCACAGCCTGGATGAAGCTTGAGGATATTATGCTGAATGAAATAAGCCAGCGACAAAAAAGACAATACTGTATGATTGCACTTACACTACGTGTATCTAGAGTGGTCAAATTCATGGGGAAAGAGAGAAGAACGGGGGTTGCCAGGGACTGGGGGGAAGGAGAAAAGGGGAGTCATCGTTTAGAGGGTATAGAATTTTAGTTTTACAGCTGGGAAAGTTTTGGACATTGTTTCCATAACAGTGTGAATTATTTAACACGACTGAACGATATACCTAAAACGATGAAGATCTTATATATTATGTTATACACATCCTTTACCATGATTTTAATTTTCTTTTCTTAAGTGAAGCTTGTGTGATGACACAGCAGCCTGGTCATCTGTGGTGTCGTTTCATGAAGATGAATTTCGGTATTTGGCAAAAGAAGTTAACGCTGAAATGTAGAACTTGTAAAATAGCAAAGAATAAATTCTAAGGGCAGAAACTTTGTATCTGTCCTCAGAAACATGAATTGGAGTCTGTATAATAAATTCATAATACTTTTAAGATTATTTTAGGCAAAGGTTCTGCTGTTAGTATGATCAGGGAAGAGTCCATGTACTCTATTTGGCCCAGCGTTTCCTGCAAGTTAGGGAGCTGAGAACGCTCCTAGAATCTCAAGAAAGCACATTTCAAGAGTACATTTTGGTATTGGCACACAGAAGGATTACAAGAGTAGTTAGTACAAGAATCTGGACCGCTCTTCTGCCCATTTATCAGGAGAATCTCCATTCCCATTTCAAAGGGAAAGAAAGAATAATAAGAACCAGTGTCCAGACCATTTTAATAAATACAGAGTTCCCGAAAAGGCCTACCACTCCAGACCTTACGGCTCCTGCCAAATCCTGTAAAAATAAAGATTAAACTGTACAGAATATTTGTTTTGTTCTGATCGCTGTTATTTTGCTTTGGTAATGAGAGTCCGCAGGCATCTGGCCTGCGAGAAAGCTGATGGCTCGGACTTTTGGTGCTGCCCTTCACCCACCCCTTAAAGGGCTCCCTTCTTCCTCGGCCGTGTAACGCTCTCCCCTCTCTGGTCACACGCTCTGCTCTGTGCTGCTCATGGGGAGCAGGACACGCGATGCCCTTAGCTGACCTTCTGCAGGGAGCAGACAGCGCCCGCGGCCACGTGGGGGTGCTGAGTCCTAGTGTCGGCGGTGCCTGGGTGTCAGCCTCCTCATCTCTTTTAAAATTTTGTTCTCTTGGGGGCAGGACACTATTAACAGAGGGACTTCGCCCAGCAATCACAAGCTGTATAACCTCACTGAGGCTCATCGTACCCTCGGTGATTCCCCAACAATAAGAAAAAAATAAAATAAAAGGTAAGCACTCTTGCTCTTCCGAGCTGATGCCTTTTGAGTCTCAGCTGTCTTCACTGTGGTGCCAAATAAACTGTCGCTATTGCTGTAAGAGAAAAAAAAAATTGTTCTATCAAATAATTTCAAGCTTTCGGAAAAATTGCAAGAGTAATACAAAACCACTGCGTACCTTTCAGGAAATTAAACATGGACATAATAGTATTAAGTATAAGACTTCAAATTTCACCAGTTTTCCCAGTTATGTTTTCTATATATAGAATGTTATTTCCAGCCTAGTGCCGCTTGGTAAGTACATTTAGCAGTAGGGACTCATCCTTTTCTTTTTTTTTTTTTTAATTTCAGGTTAAGATGAGGGCACACACAATTAGGTTAAATGAACTGCTTTCAAAAGTTAAAGTCCATGTGGTAGCTCTGTCCTTCACCCAGGAATGCACCTTCTGCCCGTGCAGTGTACCCAATGAGGGAGAACTTACCCACCCTCTTCCCCCATCCTCCTTACTTGAATTTAATTTATCATTCATTTTCTTAAAAATCACCAATTAAACAAGTCAACCCTTGCCACTTGTTTCTACTTTTCAGCAGGAAAAAACATTGGCAACTACAAAGAATGAGAGGAGACATTATCTTACTGTAACCAGCCTATACAAATCAATTATTATTTACTCTTTAAAATGAGATGAAATTTTATGACTTTCTTTCATCAATCAAGGCTCTATAATAATTGAAAATAGCCAAAGATAAATGAGAATGTTCATTTGATTCTATGTTGTAATCTTTTTTTTTTTTTTTTGCAGTTTGGCCAAGGCTGGGTTTGAACCCGCCACCTTCCGCATATGGGGCTGGCGCCCTACTCACTGAGGCACAGGCGCCGCCCCTATGTTGTAATCCTTTTAAAGGGGCAGCTTCACAGGGAGCAGTCACCAAGAGAATGTCGCTCTGTGGAAATGGGCTGAACTCGACAGGGCTAACCAAGCAATCCACAGGAAACCTGACAGTGGGGACAGGGGACAGAGAAAAGGTTCATGGGCTGAGGATGGAAGGAAGGCATCCTGGGGTCTGCGTGTGCCATCTACCGTATGTGACACGTTCGAGGCCTGAAACACCCTTTCTGCTAAGAGTCTCTGAGGCTCATGTTTGGTTCTCTCGGAATGAGACTCCCAAAGGAGGAACGAGTGAGTTTGTAAGAGTTTGACGGTAAAAGGCAGGGTGTTGAAATTCAATAATCGTCACCATATGTCGATTTGGCATCTCCACGGTGGCTGGAGGCGTGGATACGTGTGTATAGGCAAGTAGGGGACCCTTCTCAGGGTTTGTTTGGCCAGAGTGAATTTCTTTAGGTTGAAGAGGCTTTTGTTTAAGAGGAGTTAGTCCATCATGTGGCAGGATTCACCTTATGAGAGCTGTGACTAAATATTTCAAACGTTACTGACTTACAGTGATTTTGAATGTTGGCAATGGAATCATTCAAGGTGCTCAATATCAGCTCAGAAAGGAGAATTAGCATCCTTGGGACTGTTAGTCCCCCCCCCCCCAGAAAAGAGAGAAATCTTTTCAATGAAAAGTTTTAAACCTATAAATTAGAGACTAATAGAATGAGCCTCTATGTACCCACCTCAGCATGGGTACAGCCTCAGCCATGACAACCTCAGGGCGGCTTGCTCCATTTCCCCTTATTCTGATTCCCTCTCCTGCAACCTGAGTGACTTGAGATCAAAGCTTGACTTCATATTATTTCATCAATAAATAATGCAGTATGTGTCTTTAAAAGATACAAGCTCTTAAAATAATTGAGTGTAAACCACTAGCACTTCTTATCAATATTTTGCAATCATCAGTAATTCTTTAATAACATTGAATTCAGTGTTCACATTTCCTCAATTGTCATATAAATTTGCAAATTCAGACCTGATTAGGTCCATACATTATAATCAGTTAATACATCTCTAAAATTTATTTTAACCCTTATTTTAATCTCTTATGTTCCTCATTTTTTTCCCTTGTAAGTTATTTGCGGAAGAAACATGGTTATTTGTCCTGTCTGGTTTCCCAAAGTCTAGATTTTGCTAATCGTGTCCCCATGACATTATTTAACATGTTCCTCTTTCCCCTGTACTTCTTGCAAATTGCTGGCCAGATCTCGAGGCTTAATTAAATCCTGGTTCAGGTTTTCAAATAAGACTTCTTCATAGATAATGGTCTGTTCTTCCAAGCAGAGTCAAAAACTGTCTGGTTGTTTCTCTGTTTATGATATTAGCATCCATTAGTGACGGCCTGGGTCCATTATTTAATTAGGGGTTGAAAATAGTGATATTCTAATCTTATTCTGTCTTCACTTGTTGTCTATGAAGATAACTTACCTTCATCAACTATTAGACCCTGAAAACAGTTCATACAGGAAAGCTTCATCCTTTTTATTGAGTAATTTTCAAAACAGAGTTGGTTTCCTTGCACAGCCCAAAGGTAGCAAATGAGTTTCTTTCTTAAACACCATATAAACTCACAGATTTATGTGGTTGGTGGGTTTTGATTCATTGCAGTTTTTAGAATTTTAGAGATTTTACATAACCAGATGAAACATAAAGAGATATATATATTCCTCTATGCTGAAAAATTCTAGTTCCCCATATCAACATAATTACATTTTTGCTTTATCTTGTAAAATACACACAGCAGCCTCAAAATATTAATATAACAGTATCACCAATAATATATTATTTATGGAAAATGGTAATCAGTTGAAGAACATACTGTGTAGAGATTTGCTGGAGTTGTTAAAACTTTCTTGGTATTTGCAACAATTACATATGCACAGAAATTAAAACCTTCTTTAGGATTCAGCAAACAAAGGAATTAGTCTGTGGAGTTTGAGGTGGTCTTGGCTGTAGTCACAGAGAAGACTGAAAACTGTGAAGCCCAGGGGGAGAGGGTCTACAAGTGCCTCCAAATGTCCCACTGCCATAAGACGAATAACAAGAATCTCTGGTCACTTTTCATCAGGTCTTCTTCATGTTAAAGATAATTTTCCTTCCAGGCAGTCCGGCTTCCTTTTAGACCAAAAAGGTATAGAATTAGTTGAGTACGAAAATAATTCTGTTTGATCTCCTAGTTTGCAGTATGCTAGTATAAAAGGAACTGTAGGGTGGCGCCTGTGGCTCAGCGAGTGGGGCGCCGGCCCCATATACCAAAGGTGGCGGGTTCAAACCCAGCCTCGGCCGAACTGCAAAAAAACAAAACAAAAAAAAGGAACTGTAGATTCAGAGAGTATCTGTCCCAACCTCTGGATTTACAGAGAAGGAAATTGAGTCTCAAAGTGGGGAGGGATGCTTATGGTAAATTTAAATGAATGTGCAAGGTAGTAGGAAATTAGCATTTGATCACCTTTGCTGAACTTTTAAATGCTAATAATTTGCAAAATGATAAAATAATTTTATGGTGAATTAAGTTAGATTTTAGCATGACTAACAAGTATCAGAAATCATAATAGAAATGGGCAAGAAAGTATGATAGCTAGTTCCGTCTCATGTTGTCTGACCACGGACGTGTCATTGTTAGCATTTAAGAGTGACCAGTTCAACATATGGGAGCTCAAGCTGTGCCCTAATCCTTTTGATAATAAGAAAAGATAATACTCTTGAAGGGACTGAGTCCGCATTCTAGGTTTCTGGTCCCTTCAGGAAGAAATGAAAACCGAAAAGAAAAGAATTGTATAAATGATTTGAACATTGAATGCACAGGGAAAAAAATAAAATTGACCAATAAGCACGTGAAGAGATGAACAACTTCACTCACAATTGAAGAAGTACAAACCCAGCCATCAGGGACATACAATTTTTCATTTACTAAATTGTCAAAAATGTAAAAGTGGTAACTGGTGTTATGAATACAATGAGGAAGTAAGCACTAAACACTATGTATATTGTTACTTATAATCTAACCCAACATGGAAATGTAGAGAGAATTTTGTTCTCTGACCTAATAATTCCATCGCTAAGAACCTACCCTTTGGGAATACTTGCAAAGGTGTACAAAGATGTCTGTGTTAGAGTGTTCACTTTAGTATGCTTATGGTAGCACAAGATTACAAGAGCCTAAATGGCTATCAGTAAATAACTCAATTATGGAACAGGTATATAAATGGAATATTATTCAACTGTTAAAAGAATGAGGTCGGGTGTGGCACCTGTGGCTCAAAGGAGTGGGGCACTGGCCCCAAATACCAGAGGTGGAGGGTTCAAACCTGACCCCAGCCAAAAACTGCACCAAAAAAAAAAAAAAAAAAATGAGGTCAAGCTATAGTCACTAAAATAGAAAATTTCCTAACATAGATTAAGTAAAAAATACAAGGTTGGCTGTATAGTGGCTCACACATACAATCCTAGCACTTTGGGAAGCCCAGGCAAGAGGATCTCTTGAGGTCAGGAGCTTGAGACCAGCCCGAATAAGAGTAAGATCCTATTGCTACAAAAAATAGAAAAACTAGCTGGGTGTGGTGGTGTGTGCCTGTAGTCCCAGCTACAAACGGAGGCTGAGGCAGGAGGATTGCTTGAGTCCAGGAGTTGGAGATTGCAGTGATCTATGATGTCACTGTTGCCATAGACAGACTCTGTCTCACAAAAAGGAAAGAAAAACAAGATAAAGAGAAGTCTGTATACTATGCTCAATTTGTGTAAAAACAACCCTAGGAACTATGTGTACATATGCTGTGTCTGTACAAGTTGTTCTGGGGAAGAACATGGACCTGGCAATATTGAGTGGAGAAACTGGAGACAGGTCTTAATTTTTACTGATTTTTTTTCTATTTTTTTTGTTTAGATTCTTCATCATGCACACGAATTAACTATATTTCAATTCTTTTTCTAAGATTAGGGTCTTATATCTATATACCAGGTAATTGGTAAATGTAAATTAATATTAAGAAAATCAAGTTATTTGATCATGAATATGTGTCCTGGTAGAAAGGTCATTTTAACTAAATGAAGAAAAATACAGGAAAAATACTCTGGATTTGATAGTTTAACTTTTGCATGATGAGCCACAGGCAGAGCCTGTGGTGGGAGGGGCTGGGAGACGTAGGACAAGGGTGACATGTGGCTTAGGAAGAGGAAGAGTTCCGAACTCCTCTTCCTGTAAAATGAGGCTGGACTAGACTTTACCAGGCCCTCTGATTTCCGCTTAATTCTGGGTTGAGATTGGCGAAGGGGATGTGGCCAATTTGGTGTCCTTTCCAAAGGACATGAGATGACAGGTGGCAATCACAGCTCTGCACATGATCCCTACACATGAAGAAGTCGATTAGCATGTGCTGCTTGTCAAAACATCCTGCAGAACTTTGCAGCTATGCTAGAAGCCCTTCCCGTACCCAGTCACAGTGACAACAACTTCCTCCCTCCAAGTCGCCGCCATCTGACTTCCGCAGAGATCACTTCCATCCCTGCTATACTACACTATTGCCCTTTGTTACTTTTTTTATAGCCCCCTCCTTACTTTCTTCTTCTTGTATGTTTTCTACTGAACAACACAAACCATTTGACACTTAGTAGAGTTTCTTCCAGCCAGGACTCCTGATAATCATACACACATCACATGCAATTCAGCTTGTCCCTCTGGGGCCTGTAGATCCAGGGGCTACATCAGACTCAGACTCCATCCCTTTGGCAGAACTACAGTAGACACGTAATGTCTGTTGTCTCTGTTTCTGTGCAGTTGGCAGCCTTTTATTAACGCTCTGTGCTTGGGTCCATTCATTCACTGGGGGAAGGGTTGCAAAATGGTGATATTCTAATTACCTCACTTATTAGCTGGAATGATATTATAAGGAAATGCTTCTCTTTGTTTATTATTTGGTTACCCTGCAGTACGGTTCACATAGGAAATGAAGGATGTGTGTTTGATCTTTTTCTTTATTTACCACTTTTCATAGTACAGAATTTCCTCCTTATTCTCTGAAGTGACCAATTAGGTAAACACACACACATAAACATGTACAAATACATATACATATGTATTATGTGGTTGGACAATTAAGTTCTTGGGGACCTCATTGTTGAATGTTACTCCTTACAAGTATTCCCCTTGGGAAGCTATGCACCTATGCCAGTGCCTAGTCCACCCTCCAAAGTACTTTTTCTAGGATGAATTCATAAACTTAATTGTCAGACCTTGTACAATGACAATTCTGGTGGTCATTTTAGAAAAAGAGTTCCAAAATTGCTGTGAAGTGTGGACTAGGCATTGGCATTGGTGCATGGCTTTTCAAGGGGAGTATTTTGAAGGTGACCATATGATATTCAACAATGAGTTATGTAGCAGTTTTTGTAGGATGAGTCAGAGAACTTAATTGTCTAATCTTGTATATGATTGTGAACCCATGGATTTAAACATATTCAGTGAGTTTTAATCCACTGCAATCATTATCCTTATTAAAGCACATAATTTCTCATCTTTGACCAGTGGGAATTTAGTGAGTACTTCTTGATAATGATCATTTATTCATTCATTTGCTCATTCACTTAACTCCCAATTAGATGTAGTTATCAAAGGCAAGACAAAACTGGAAATGTAGAGTATAAAAGCAGATTTGTTTTGGTCTCTGTTCACAAAAAGCTTGCAGTGAATTATGAGAAATAACATACATACAGGTTGCAACCAAAAAGTGATATCATAAAACATGTAAAAATAAAGATAACATCATAGTAATTTCAAGGTAAAGCTGTTATGATAATTCGCAGAATTATCAGGCGTCTAGGCCTTTTCTTTGCTCCACCATCCTTGGCGTGGAGATTCCATTTGTGATCCTGCCATGATGCCCAAATCTAGCCAGCAGGAAAGGGGAAGAGGGAAGTGAAAAGCAGGCTCCTTAACTTAGTCATTTGGCCACATATAGCTGCAAGGGAGGCTGGGAAATTTAGTCTTTCACTGGGTGACTCTGTGCCTTCTTGCTCAGCTGTGTGAAAACGCCGTGTAGACCATCAATTCTCCAACTATAATGTACATATGAAATAAAGATTTCGGCTTCATAGCCTGGGTAGGTGGGTAAAGCGTTGAAATCTTGCACTTTGAACAAGCTCCAAGTGAAGCTGATATTGGTTCTTGGCCCATACTTGAGTAGCCACTTGAAGAGTATAGATGTCCACATGGGAGGGACAGTCTGGTTCAGTTGGTCTAGACTTGTGGGCAGATGAGTCTTCATTAATCTGTTCTCACTGCTTCTGTAGTAATTCAGGTACAAGCATTTGAAGGATGCTATATCTTCGTATCAAATATCCAAATGGTGGGCCAAAGTACAAAGTGTAATTAAAAGCTCGTTGCCTAAATTAATTTGTATATTAGCTTTTTTTTTTTTAAGACAAAGTCTCACTCTGACACCTTGGGTAGAGTGCTGTGGCATCAATATAACCCACAGCAACTTCAAACCCTTGGGCTCAAGCAATCCTCTTGCCTCAGCCTCCCTAGAAGCTAGGACTATTGGCATACGCCACCAGGCCTAGCTAGTTTTTTTCTATTTTTAGTTAAAGACAGGGTCTGAGAGTCTTACTCTTGCTCAGGCTGGTCTCAAACTCCTGGCTCACGCAATCCACCCATCTCAGCCTCCCAAAGTGCAAGAGCTACCTCATGAGCTACCGTGCCCGGCTTGTATATTGCTTTTGTTTAGAATTTAGAGTTTTCCTAAGGATCAGAAAGTTTGGGTTATAGTATTATTGGCACAGCAATAATACCAATGACTTCTTCTCTCAAGTAGAAAACCCATCATATTAGCACACAAATTTCTTGGCCTTATAAATATTTAGATTTGTGCAATAGAAAGATGCAATAGAAAGTATCAACAACAGATTAGACCATGCAGAAGAAAGAATTTTGGAGGTAGAGGACAAAGCTCTCATCCACTTTTCTTCAAACACTTTCAAAAGTGTGAAAAATTTTCCTTTAATGCCAGTGTAAATAGTATTTTTAGTTCCTAGGGAAATCTAAGCTTTCCGAGACCCTCGTAGTATCTCATCTTTTAAATTTTGTTAGTAAAAATAGGGGGAGGAGCAAGATGGTGGCCAAGTAACAGCTTCCTTGCAACTGGGCACGGTGAGTCTGGGGAGAAAAGAGTCCAGGCATCTCTGGCTGGTGGGATGTCCCCAGAAACATCCCTTTGGGGACACAGTGAGTCAGCGAAAGACTTCTGGACCCCATGAGGAGGACAAAAGCAGTGGAGAACTGGCAAGTGCTTGTGTGTGTTTGGTCTAATCCCTCCAGCAGCTGTAAGTACAGCAGCAGTGATATTGGAAACTGGAAAGTCCTTACCTGTGAGCTGTTTTATTTTTTTTGGACTTGGTGCCTTGGGAGAACTTGGGCGAGAGTGCAGAGGACTTTGAGCATTGTCTAGGCCCCAGCACTGAGCCAGACAGAGCGATTAGTGTTTGGCTGTGGGCCACATGGAGCCATTGTGGGAGAACTGCTCCAGCAAGCTCCGCCCTCAGGGTTGCGGAGCGAGGATCGGGCAGGAGACCTTGGTAGAGTAATCTAGTGACTGAGCAGCCTAAAGGCAGGGACTGAGATGCCCTACAGCCTTGGCCCTCAGGGGCATAGAGTGAGACTGGTTTTGGCATACTGGGTAAGTGGATAGCCACTTCAGGAGTGATCCCAGTTACAAGTGCTTTCCTGGGAAAGCTTCTGCTTAGCCAAAGTTAACCGTTTAAAGTGCCTTTTAAGCCAGCTGAGGAGATATTTAGGCTCTCCATCCTGAGGGGTTGAGAAATCAGCAGAGGCCTCCAGTCGCCATCTTGTATGGCCATACCAGCAATGGGATTAACATCTCATATCCCAGAAGATCACTGATTGCCCAGACAATATTCAGCAAGATATATATACTGCTCTGTTCTTGGTTTTGTTTTTAATTTCAACATTTTCCCCTCTAGATTTTTCCTTTTTTTCTTTCTTTGTTTTTCTAGTTTAAATATAATTTTCCATTGTTACCTTCTTTAACAATTAGAACTTCATTTTTGCTGGTGTTTCTACCCCTATTATTTGGTTTACCCCCAATTTTATCCCATAAAGTTTTCTGTTTGGTTGTTTGGGTTTGATTTATAGCATTTTTTATCTTTCCTCTCTACTTAGTGGAGGTGGGGTACTATGTCTGAACAGGCTGACAAAGAGCTGCAGACCTCAAGGGAACCACCCAACCTGGCCCCCCCAGAGGTTGGGGGTTTTTTAAGTTGGGTCAAAGTACCTTACTGTATACCTATATTGTATTGCTCCTGTCTCCCTCTTTCTGTGCCTCTCTTCTTTTTGTCAGTATTCCATTTTACTCACTCTATCTCCTCTCTCTTTTTTCTTTTCTTTTCTTTTTTACCTTCTTGCTCTTCAGTCTTCTCATCCTTCTGGTCTTATGCCAATAGGAATCATTGAAACCCAAGTCCAGAGGCATGGCAACTTAAAGATCAAGAGGAAGTGAAAGGAGGAAAATTAGGGCGAGGAAACAGATAAAAGAAATCACTCATCAGGAAGAACCAGGAGAAAACTCCTGGCAACATGAAAAACCAGTCCAGAGCAATCCCCCTCACAAGGGGTTGTGAGGTAGCTACTACAGAGGATTCCACCTATAAAGAAATGTTAGAAATGACAGAAGGGCAATTTAGAATACAGGTGATGAAAACAATGAAGGAAATGATGGAAACAAAGAAGGAAACTCCTGATAAAGTGGAAAATAACCATAAGGAAATCCAAAAACAGAATCAAATAAGAGATGAACGATATGAAGAATATAGAAAGGATATAGCAGAGCTGAAGTAACTGAAGCAGTCAATTAGGGAACTTAAAGATGCAATAGAAAGTATCAACAACAGATTAGACCATGCAGAAGAAAGAATTTTGGAGGTAGAGGACAAAGCTCTTGAGATAGCTCAGATAGTTAAAGAGGCAGAAAAGAAGAGAGAGAAAGCAGAACATTCACTGACAGAATTATGGTACTTTATGAAGCGTTCAAACATACGAGTTATAGCTATCCCAGAAGGGGAAGAAGAATGCCCCATGGGAATGGAAGCCATAGTGGAGAATATTATAAATGAAAATTTCCCAAATATCACCAAAGATTCTGACACACTCCTTTCAGAGGGATATCGGACCCCAGGTTGCCTCAACTCTAACCGAACTTCTCTAAGACACATTGTGATGAACCTGTCCAAAGTCAAGACGAAAGAAAAGATTCTTCAAGCTGCCAGGAGTAAGTGCCAGTTGACCTACAGGGGCAAATCCATCAGGGTGACTACAGACTTCTCTAATGAAAATTTTCAAGTAAGAAGACAATGGTCATCTACCTTTAATCTACGTAAAGAGAACACTTTCCAGCCCAGAATTCTATACCTTGCTAAGCTAAGCTTTAAAATTCACAGAGAAATCAAATCATTTATTGATATGCAAACATTGAGGAAATTCACCACAACAAGACCAGCTCTACAGGACTTATTCAACCTGTTCTACATACTGACCATCACAATGGATCAACAGCAAAGTAAGAACTCAAAAATTAAAGGACAGAACCTAACTTCCACAATGATGCAAAAGATAAAACTAAGCAATGGACTCTCACAAAATAAGATAAAAAGAACACTACCACACTTATCAATTATCTCAATAAATGTTAATGGCTTGAATTCCCCACTGAAGAGGCATAGATTGACTGACTGGATTAAAAAACACAAGCTATCCATTTACTGTCTGCAGGAAACACACCTACCTTCATTCAGAAAATTAAGGAAATAAGGAGTTTGTTTTTTAAAAAAATAAATAAAATAGATAAACCTTTGGCCAGACTAACTAGAAAAAGAAAAGTAAAATCTCTAGTAATCTCAATCAGAAATGATAAAGGGGATATAACTGATGCCACAGAGATAAAAGAGATTATCTCTGAATACTACCAGAAACTCTATGCCCAGAAATTTGACAATGTGAAGGAAATGGATCAATATTTGGAATCACACTCTCTCTCTAGACTTGGAAAAAACAGAGCTCCTGAACAAACCAATTTCAAGCACTGAGATCAAAGAAAAAATTTTAAAATCTCCCAACAAAAAAATGCCCTGTTCCAGATGGCTTCACACCAGAATTCTATCAAACCTTCAAAGAAGAGCATGTACTGCAGAAATTATTCCAAAAAATTGAGGAGGAAGGAATCTTCCCCAACATGTTCTATGAAGCAAACATCACCCTGATACCAAAACCAGGAAAAGACCCAGCTAAAAAGGAGAATTTCAGACCAATTTCACTCATGAATATAGATGCAAGAATTCTCAACAAAATCCTAGCCAATAGATTACAGCTTATTATTAAAAAAGTCATACATCATGATCAAGTAGGTTTCATCCCAGGGATGCAAGTCCATAAACCTTATCCACCATATTAACAGAAACAAAAGCAAAGATCATATGATCCTCTCAATAGATGTAGAAAAAGCATTCAATTAAATCCAGCATCCTTTTCT
>CAUYRH010001941.1:0-13733 GCA_963574655.1 Perodicticus potto
TAGCAAAGTATCTCAAGAATGGAAGAAAAAGTATCCAATGTACTCAGCCCTAATATAGAGCTAATTTATAGCTTTCATATGAAGGCTAAAACCCAATTATAGCGCAAGAATACAGGGAAAAGGGAAAGGGAGGGGAGGGGAAGGGGAAGAATGCATGGAGGGAGGACAATTGGTGGGATCACACCTACAGTGCATCTTTGTAGGGTACTGGTGAAACTTATTAAATGTAGAGTATCAATGTCTTTATGTAGTGATTAAGAAAATGCTATGAGGGCTATCTCTCACAGTATGATCAAAATGTTTCTGATTGTATATGAAGCACATTCTGCCCTATGATTGCACCAATATACACAATTATGATTTAATAAAATTATTTTAAAAAATGACTTATTTCTTGTGAGTAAATTCACATCAGTGAAATTGCTGGATCAAATGGTAAATCTGCTTTTAGTTCTTTGGGGCATCTTCACACTATACTTCCTCCATAGAGGAAAATAGTATGAAGTCCCATCAATGGTGTGCAACGTTTCTTTCTCTCTGCATCTAAACTGGCATCTATTGCTTTGGGACTTTTTGATAAAAGCCACTCTCACTGGGGTTAGGTGACCGGGTTCGAACCCACCACCTCTGGTATATGGGGCTGGCGCCCTACTCATTTGAGCCACAGGTGCCACCCTTCATTGTAGTTTTGATTTACATTTCCCTGATGATTAGTGATGTTGAACATTTTTTCATAGGTTTAATTGCCATTAGTCTATCTTCTCTGAAAAGCTTTTGTTTATGTTTCTGCCCAGTATTATTTTTTCTTAATGATTTCCTTGAGTTCTTTGTAGATTCCGATTATTAGCCCTTTATTAGATGTATAGGATACAAATATTTTCTCCCATTCTGTAGGTTGTCTATTTGCTCTAACGATTGTTTCTTTGGCTGTGCAGAGCTTAAATTCAATAAAGCCCCATTTATCTATTTTTGTTGTTGCTATGATTACCCTTGGGGTCTTCTTTATAAATTCTTTGCCTCACCTAATATCTATAAGAGTTTTTATAACATTTTCTTCTATAATTATTATAGATTCATGTTTCATATTTAATTATTTAATTCATCTTGATTTAATTTTAGTGAGGGATATTGATCCTGTTTAAATCTTCTACATGTGGCTATCCAAGTTTTCCAGCATCATTTACTGAATAGGGATTCTTTTCCCCAGTGTATATTGCTATCTACTTGTTCAAAGATCACATGGTAATAAGTGGATGGTTTTATATCTGTTTTGTTCTGTTAGTATATGTCTCTATTTTTGTTGTAGTACTATGCTGCTTTAACTCTTGAACAGACCAATTATGAGCAACAAAATTAGAGGAGTAATAAAAAATCTTCCAACAAAAATAGTCCTGGACAAGATGGTTGCATAGCCACATTTTACCAGACCTGTAAAGAATTGGTACCCATACTGCAGAAAATATCTCATAACACCCAGAGGAAGAAATCCTTCCCTGCTCATTCTACAAAGCCAGTAGCACCTTAATACCAAAGCCAGGGAAGGACCCATCAGAAAAAGAATATTATAGACCAATATCCCTTATGAATATAGATGCAAAAATCCTCACTAAAATTTTAGTAAACTGAACTCATCATCACATAAAAAAATAACCCACCATGACCAAGAGGACTTCTTCCTAAGGATACAAGGATGGTTAAACAGATGAAAATCTATAAATGGGATTCACCACATAAACCGAAGCAAAAACAAAGATCATAAGATCATCTCAATAGATGAAGAAAAGCATTTAACAAAATTCAGTGCCTTTTATGATAAAAACTCTTTAAAAAGTAGGCATAGATGGAACACATCTCCAAATTTCAAAAACCCTGTACAGAAAACCCACAGCCAACATCACGGTGAATGGGGGACTATTGAAAGTATTCCCACCCAGAAATGAACAAGACAAGGATGCCCACTGTTACTGCTTCTGTTCATCGTAGCATTGGGAGTTCTAGCTATAGAAACCAGGCAGGAGAAGAACATTAAGGTATCCAAATGGGGAAAAGGAGGTCAAACTTTGTTCCTTGTAATTTGCTTTTTAAGTAAATGGTTCCCATGTACCAGGGTGAAGTATTTTTCTTTACTAATATTCTTTTCTCCTCTTAATTCCTATCCCTCATTTCTTTTCTATGAAAATTCTTAACATAATGATTTGCTTAATTTGTGCTAAGATGATTAAAATGAGCAAAAGGATAGGTTTGCTTGTCATGAAAATATAGCAGCATAAGGAAGAGGTCATGTGCAAGCCAATAGGGGACTGGGCTATCATTTCATCACTACGTCGGGCTAAGAACTGAACACATTCTACTTCTGAGAGCTGCACAAAACACTAGATATAAAAACACAAAGACATCTGGCTACTGTTCAGGGATCTAGAAAGCCACAGGGAAAGCTATTCTCAAGCTTGCAGTAATAAAAAAGTGTCAGATTAACTTCAAAGTCATGACTTTTTTAGAACCATTGGAGAGGTAGGTCATGGAGAAACCCAGTGGGCCAAATGTAAGAAGAATGGTGGTGATTCAGGAACAGAAGTGATGTGAGCCGGCACCTGCCTAGAGTGGACACAGCCAGATAATAGTAAAGAATTAAGGTGACATAGATGGCACAGGCTTGCCTGAGGGAGTCACTCCGGAGACCACTAACAGGCAGGGTTCATTCTCCCTTGCAGGCTTTCTCCTCTTAAACCCCACTGAGCACTCACAAGAAAAAAATCATAAAAATTCCTAAGGAGTGAAATTGTGGTTCAAACCTGAGGGAGAAATTGAACCTCCAGAAGAGGCAGAAAACTCACATCCTTACCTGTCTCCCTCACAGAAGACTTTTCCTGTGGAGAATTGGAAAGAGGTCAATAAGCTGTTATTTAACTTGGTCAAGGGCATTCATAAAAATCCTACAAAAAACATTATATACAATGGTGATAAATTTAATCCTCTTCCTCTAAAATCAGGAATAAATAACTGTCCTCTCGCACAATTCCCATTTTATATTACACAGGAAGTCTTAACCATCACAATAAAGTAAGAAAAAGAAATGAAGACTGGAAAAAAAAACGTGCTATTTGTTTTTCATAAAGGATATGTCTAAGTATAAAAGCCTGAAGAATTTGCTGGAACTAATAAAAGTTCAGCAAGGTAATTGACTACAGCAGCACCTGGTCAAATATTAATTATGTTTCGATGTGTGAGCAATGAATAAACTGAGAATGAAATTTTAAAAATAAAAAAAATGGAAGAAACCAATTATATTTCTATGTACAAACAATAAGCATTTCAAAAACAAATTACAGAACACAATTTAACTCACAACAGTACAGAAGAATAAAATACCTAGGAATAAAGTTAACAAGAAAAAAATACAAAGAGTAGTAGTGTTTATACACTGAAAATAGCATAACCTTGGTGAGGTAAATAAAGGGAAGTCTAAATACATGGAGAGATATTTCATGTCCCTGAATTGGAAGGTTTAATAATGTCAACATGGCAATTCTCCCCAGTTGACCCATAGATTCAACACAATACCTGTCAAATTCTGGGAAGCCTTTTTGTTTTATAGGAAAAGAAAGTGGTATTTATGATACAAAGGTATTGAAATTCACTGAGCCTGGTTTTGTTATCAAATAGGTGATCAATTTAAAAAGTTCTATGGATGATTGAAAAGGGCAAGAAAAAAAGATTTGATGTGAAACAATTCATCACTTATACATCCTTATTTCAAAATTATTATAAAATATGCTATAAAATACTCAACCTTATGCAAACATACTGATAATATTAATAAAAAATGAATATTAAAAGGAACCTTTGGGACGATTTAATGTATCAGACCCACCTTCCTCACATATTTGTATGGTGTGGTAGAATGAGGCCATCTTTGATTGTAATCGTGGCTTTAATAATCACTAGCTTTAGGAGATCTCTCTAACCGTTCTCTTCCTCAGCTGTAAAATACACCTAAGATGTACATTTACCTGGAGGACTTGGTTCAAGAATGGAATAATATAACAAACAGCATGCACCTCATTAATAATATATCATTATTTGTATTACTGATATCATAAAGGAAATTATTATTTTCAGGTTTTTGTTTTGGTTTCCTTTATCACAATTCACTACATGGGCAAAATATTTTATTTAAGTATAAACATCCATGATGTAATTTTCCCACTTATAAATCTTGGAAATAAAATGATTTCTAAAGTAAAATAAATATTTGTTTTCATTCACTTGAAAAAAAGCCCAACAAGTTGGAATTGACTTGTTTCTATTTTGGAAAACTTTTAATTAGTAATAAAAATGCTTATTTTTTTGTATTGATTCAATATTGGATTGCAAGTGTAACTGTAAATACTGAGAGAAATGGCCTCCTTCCTAGCCTGTCTGATTGTCCTCTCTGTCAAGAGATTGGTCTAGTTACAGTCTGTGAGTGCAGCTGTTCAGCTGGCAGAATCACTCAGCAGATGGGCATCTGGAACCCAACCCAGGCATCCCTTAAATTGTCACCAGTGCACACTTTCCTGAAGCCAAGTTCTGAAAGGCTTAACTCATACCCCTCTTGTATTCTTATCTGTCTTTGTCATTACATTTGTTATAATACCCTTCTTGTGTCTCCTTTAAACCATCATATCCCTCCTACCTGGCTGCTGTTCTATACCCATGTCCTACGGCTTTCCTGCAGACATACTTGGAGTGCTTCTGCCTTGACAAAGCCACTGAGACTTTCCTGCTTCCTACCATAAGAGATGCTCTCACGCAGCTTCATACTCCCAAGCAGCACTGCAGAGACAAAATCAATTTGGCCAAATTTGTGGTGACCTAGATCATACTAAAGTTCATTTTTTTCTGGATCAGACATGTACGTTTTCTTTGACCTTAAATCAAATGTATGCGTAAGTTGGTGTGGCCCAAAATTTGCATCCTTTGAGATTAAACCAAAACTTCCTCCTATAGTCAGTCATGGTTAGTTAGTCTCTACTAACTAACTGTGGTCTCTTCTCTCTTACCCCACCTTGTAGGAAAAGGGATGTGAGATGGATAACGAAAGAATAGTTGATGGCAAATTAAATAGCCTACCCATTCTAAAGTACGTAATACCTACTCTATTTCAAGAGATGGTTGCCTGTGGCCTGAGTGTTCTATGTTGCTATATGTTTCTAGTTTTGAAGGCAAACTTGCTATTATACATGAAACGGCCTAATCATTAATTAAAATTCTTAGAATCTTGCTTCAAGCCCAAAGTAAGTAACATGTGGACCAGGTTTGAGCAGAGGGCCACCAATTTGAGGTCTCTATCTAAGAAACCGACCTAAGGGCAAAGTCTGTTTTCTACCAGTCTGTTTCAAAGGATATTTAAGCTTCTGTGACAGATTTTGTTTTTATTTTAAGTGCAAAATACCACAAATAACAGCTATAGTTAGTTTTACCTTTCCTCTAAAAACTTTGAGAATGACTAAGATTATCTTTGTTTAGCCTGATAAATAATGAATGCTTTGAAAAATGATGCACTTCTGGTTTTCAGGTTTTACCACTAATGTTGTTTTCTGGTATAACTCAGTTTGTGCCTGAAGCCTAACTCCTTTTGCTAAGCACTTGAAGATGTGACAGCAGTACAAATGAGATTATTACAATGCATTAAGGCATTCTGAACCTCTGCAATGAGAAAGATGCCCTGGCGAGAAGCAACAAATATAAAACAAGCAATACATATTCACCGGTTTCACAATTCATAGATGTTTCCTCACTACACAAAGGACGGGTCATTACTTCTGAATTCAAATATATTCAAAATCAAACTGTTATACCTAAGGCCTAACACAAACACTAATTTAACTCATGAAAAAGACCTTGGGGAAATTCATTGATTGGCAGGTGTAAGAACTTTCCATGAGTCTCCCAATCCATTTAGTGCAAAACAGGAGGACCGGAGTGTTGTTAAAGAAAAGCATAATATTTAGTTAATCATGGGATATTGAAATATGTAGTGAATTATAATAAGCAAACAGTTAAGCTACTTTTATTGTTTTTAATAATTTAAGAAAAACTTTATTTTTTAGAATACAGTAGCCTAAAAATTTGCATCTCTTAGGCAGAGATGTAAAGTTTACAATTAATGCATTCGGGGAATTTTTGTGTTACTGCCTTACGACTGCCTTCGTGTGGACTTCCAATTCTCTCTTGGTAAGAGAAAAAGAAAAAGACTCTTGTCATCCTCTACCTCTTTGACTTTGGCTAGTGAAACATCTTCTTAGCGATCCTTCTCCCAAGGCATCTTATTCAAATATTCACTTCAGAAATTTAAGAGAAGTCTGAGTTTAATCCAAGTCTCCCATTTCTTTATTTGGAATATGCCGATGGTGTGGAATGCTTGCCAAATACTGTCTGTAGGTTAAGAATCTGAGTTGCATGTAAACGAGTAATTTCCACAAAATAAATCCAATTCACCCAATGGGTTCCCGACAAGTACAATGATAATAATTTAAAATGTACCCCTCTCCCTTACTTCCCAATACACAATTTAAATGACAGACTGACTCAAAATAAACACAACGGTATTAATGACATTATAGAAATATGTCTCGAGGGAAAAGATGCCAATCTCATGTTCAGCTAATGGGATTAAGAAAACATTATGCTGGGTTTTTAGTGTTCTGTTCTGAACACAGGACTATACTTTAAAAAGCAAATGGACAAAGTAAAATTTGTGGCCCTTGTGGAAAAGGATTCAGAAACCATGTTCTTTGGCGGAGGCTTCCAGCAGTTGCGGGGAAAAAGAAGGCATCAGAGAACATTGCGGCTGTCTTAGGCAATTCTGAGCTACCTCCCAGGTGAGACACTTGCTGGTGTAGAGTCGTCCTAACAAGCAGATCCAGCACCAAAGAATACCAAGATAAACAGTCTGACAGCTGTAGGGGAGAACTTTATAATAATTAGAAGTGGTCAACAATAAAATGAAACACTTTATGAAATAGGCAATTTCATATTCCAAAATATTCTGGGAAGCTTGGTGACCATCTGGATTGCAGATACACATATGATTCCTTCAAACGAGAAAGTATTTAATGCCTTCCTCCTCCAACTCACTGTGAAATTATTCTTCTGAAGTCATGCTTACCCACTTCCAGTCTCTCTGTCATTTTTCATGAGAGAGCTATTATTTTCCCATTTTTGTATCCTATCGATCATGATCACCATAACTAATAGATTTCAGTGCAATCTGGGAAAAGCTGAAACTAATTCCTGGGGTCTGTTACGCTTGGTACGGACTCCCTAAGACTACTTGTTATCTGAAAGAACACTTATTCCTTGAACCAGAATAATTTAAAATGCATCGAATGCCCCCTTTACTACCTTTCAAAGCTTAGTTATTGAAGGTTTATTATTTGCCAAGTCCTAAGCTCAGTGGCTTAACTAACAGAATGGACGATTTCCTTGCAGACTGGTAAGAGGTGTTCAGTAATTTCCGATTCCTCTCAAGATAACAAGCTCCAAAGTGACTCAACACATTAGACCAATTGTCTGGGCAAATACTTCAATTTCATTCCTTTGGTCATAATTTTTATAGGCTTCTATTGAATGAGTGTTTAAATTTAGAATTCCTAAATTCTGGAATGTTACATAGTTGTCTTAAGTTTACCTGACTGAAGGAAAGATGATAAAGATCACAAGTAAATTATATTCACTCTTATAAATTGCATAAAGGGTGTAACTATTTTAATGTATAAAGGTGCATTATTCCTACTGGAGATAGATGCTCATGCTCTATAACCTCCTCATTAGAGTAATAGCCTTCCTCTATTATTTTGAGAAGACAAATCTATTCTTATTATTATTTTCTTTTCTGCATGGTGCAGTGGGTCTCTTTTTAACTCTGACCATTCTCAGATGGTGTGAGATGTACTTGGCAATTATGACTCTGTACAGTCCTCTGGCCTAATGCCTTAAAACACAAAGAATAAATCTACTGGATCATTTGATCAGTGTATTTTTTCATGGAATCATTCATACTTATGCCTCTTATTAACTTGTGTGTCGTGCAAGTCATTATCACACAGGTTTTAACTTGTTCAGTTGTCAGATTGAATCAACAGCCAAAGCTGGGTATTGCTGAGTTCTCCTAATCCCTCCTGGGACCCGATTTCAAACATGTCCAAGATATCATCCCTATCATCTGAGAAGTTATCTTTGAATATATCATGCTGTATGCATTTTGTAATCTTGTTAATATATATATTTGGTTCTGAAAGACTCCGCCAAGCATATCACTGGCAATAAAGGTAAATGCTGCTGGGCTGTCAAACCATTGGGGCATCAGTGTAGCAGCTCGAGACTTAGACAGTCAGTGGTTTCTTTTTCTGTTTTCAAACTACATTTCTCTCTAAAACACTCATCCCCACACAAGTACACTTGTGTCAGCACACACATTCCATTAAAAATAAGCGTCGTGTCAGGGTGACTCCTGTTTCTGGCTGGGGTAGATTCCTCTTCTCTGAAGATCTGAAGAGGCGCCCGCACTGTTCTCTTTCCAGGGTATCTGATTGCAAGGAGCTACTTCCTTCAAGCATTCATGAGAATTTACAGACATCATTAATCTCTACACCTACAAATGTCTCAGCGTGTGTAGTTGCTGTTTCATTTTTATGAAAATATAAGTCATTAAAAAACATTTTCCCAAGGCTCTTGCCACCCGTGCTTCACCAAATTGTGCCACAACCGGCATCCCCAGGATGTGGTTAGATGTGCGCTCCAGGCTCGTTCCAAACTCACTCCATCAGTCAAGCGCCAGGTAGGAGAAAAACAACACACCTGCCATTTTAACAAATAGAATTTAATATTAAGAATTATGTAGAATTAAATTTGGTAAGTAGACAATTTTTAAAGGGCAGAGGAAAACAATTTTTAAAAGCATCGTGGATGCAATGTCAGAAGCAGCTCCCACTCCTAGGGCTGGTTGAAACCATGAGCTCTAAGACCATGAAGAGGCTCCATGAAGCTAAATCCAGACCGAGAGAAAAGCAGTGGTAGCAGCTGATGCTGAAATACCAGGAACTCAGAGGAGGAGCCCACTGGGCTGAGACCCATACTCTAGGGGAGAAGCGACCGGGCAACTGGTGCTAACACATCCTTTCAGGAAAAGAGCCTCCTCGATTCCAGAAATCTGGTCGCTAGACGGGAACTCCTATAGACTGGTACCGGCTTCCTGCGGTAGGGCGGGGATGAAAGGAGGTGGCTCCAAAAAGATGTTGGAAAATCTAAAGTGTATTCAGCAGCTGCTGCAGGAAGGAAAGGGCACTGCCGAGTGAAGTGGTGTTAAGATGATACCCTCGGGAACACAGAGCCCGCAGGAGAACCACAGGGAGAAGAGGGGCCCTCCTCCTTCATCCCCGCCCTGTTCCTCTCATGCCTGGTGACAGAGCCTCCTGCAGACTGATGTGGTGAAGCAGAAACGCGAATGCAGAGCCCTCGCCTCATCCTCAAGACCCAGAGAGCACAAGGGAGGGGTACAGCCAACCCTCTGAATAAGAATCTCCATTGAATGAGCTCCGCCCACTTGCCTCCATGCCCCTCGGTTCACCAGCGCCTTCAGATAGGCAGAGCTCTAGTTCGGTGGATGTTGTAAGTGGTCGAAGAACATCTTATTTGGAATATTAAATTTGAATTCTGCCCCAAATATGTGCCCGACGTTCATTAAGTAACATTTTGTCTCAAGCACTTTATTAGCAATTGTTGAAGAACCAGACACCACGTGCGGGCGGACATCAGGCAGTCTCTGGCTTCACCACTGTCTTTTCTAGTCCATTGCGTTCAGTCCCCTAAGATGAGCTCCTGCCTACTCTGACCTCCTGTGTTTGTCCCTAACATAACATAAGCCACAATCATTTTTGGTGATACTAGCCTTAGTTTCTGTTTTTGAAACAACAAAGCTGATTTAATATTATCTCTCTGTGGTATCATCAAACAAACTCATGGAGTGGGGATCTGTATGGTTTTACAGATAACCTGATATGTGTATAATAAGGATAACTATTAACTTGTGGTCTCTGAATTTTCAAAGACTTCAAGTAGAATTTCATGCACCAATACCCGGAGTTTCTGTTGTACGAGCCAGACACAATTTTCAGGCACATTAGGCTGTCATTTTGGTGTCTTCATGGCCTTTTCTATACCTGACATGAAGTCCCTTAATTTGTGCTTTCCCATAAATGGAGATGTGGTGTGTAAGCTCTGCGCCTGGAAGGTGGTGTAAAACATCGCTTGAGCTTTCAAGGTATGCAGGTTCCTCAGGATAAATAGTGCATACGTGAAAGTTAGGTACAACAGTAAAGAATTAGTATTTGTTTTGAAAAGAAATCCCTGACTTTACCTATTAGGTTCAAAGTTGTCAGCCTGGCAGTGTATAATATTTGGGTATTCCCGACCAGAACCATCCTCTGGGATTGTACCTATGGAATCAGATTTAGTTTCAGAGGTGAATTATTCTGGATATTCTCAATCATCCTTGAAGTGGATTTATTTTAGAAATACACCCTTTCAATCTTCTTCTTAGCCCATCCGACTCTAAAGAGAGAAACATCTCTAGCTTGATTTCTGTAAGTCCAGTGCTAAATTTGGGCCTGACTTGTAGAAGACAGGATCCCATTAAATATGAGAACAAAAACATTGCTAAATGAAAGAATAGGGGGGAAAAAAAAGAATACAAGTGAACGATAAAAGTAATTTCTGGCCAATATGCAACTGTAAAATTGTTACAAATAAATCTAAAAATGGCTGTCAAAGTGTTACCCAAATAGAAAGTTCAGAAACTATATTAAGCAATGGATTAAGTATAGAATCACAAAAGAAACAGAAAATATTAACCATGAAAGGTGATTTGTCAAGTTTGTTTAACAGCTTTTCAAGATTATTTAAATCAGTCTTCTAATAACATACATATTTTATTATATACTTCTATAATCACAAGGACGATGATGAAAGTTTTTATTATATTTGTAAGCATATTTCTCTATGACTTGTTTTGCAAAATTGCTCCCGTGCTTGTACTCTCAGTAGCAGCATTAGCCTTTTTAGTGTAAATTGCTAATATTTGTGAAAAGCCAGAATTGGTCAAGTCAATAACTGGGTTTTTGATCTCAGCAGCTGAGAGAATTCTGTTCAGCTACAGTGACCACAAAATGCCATGCCCCTGCAGGACGCAACAGCTTTTGAGACCTCGCGGCTGCAGGCTGACCTATTCAGAAGAGATGACATTTGGCCAGCTAAGACAGTATGTCTGGGAGTGGCTTCAGTTGAAATAAAGGTCTACCACTATGTTCAAATACTGAAGCATTCCGCATGGGAGGCCCAGAGAGTTTCACCAGATCCATACAGCAAACGGCAGAGTGGCAGCTTGGAGCTCCAGAATGGGAGTTCCTGCTGTGTCTGTCATCCACACCAGGCCTGGAACACAAATAACGTCTCTCTGACACTAAATGGCCACTAGTGTCAATATGCTTAGACTTTGCAAAGGTAAACAAATCTGAATGTGAAATCACAACATAAAGACCCTTATCTTACAAAGGACTTAAAAGATTTTGTTACGCACTAATATTTATTTGATAGACAGGTGCTGTGAGCCACTTGTTGCCACACTCATAATGAATTACTACATGGCACAAAAATTTCTCATTTTACATAAATTTATAATACAAAAAGAATCATTTTAAAGCAACTGTCAAAATTGTTTTATTCATGATCATATTTTTTCATGGAGGAAAAAACACTCTTCCCCAGCTGGCCTTAGACAACGTTGTGAAACACAAGTTACTCTTCTTCTTCCCCCTTTTCTCAAAGAGTAAATGCAATGGCTCTAACTTGTAAGAATGATGATGAAATTATTGTGTGGGCGCTCTGCTCTCAGTGTGTTACCCCTCTAACCTCTGGGGGACCCTGAGTGGCACACACTGTCTTTTCTGCATTTTACAGGTGAAGGGACTGAGGCCGAGACAAGTTCAGGGTGGCGTGAAGGCCCTGGGTCAGACGGCATCTCCAGAGACACGTGTAAGCGCCAGCATGCGTCGGGAAATACCCTTGCATAAAGGCATTTGCATTTTAAGAGATTTCATTCAAAGAAATCTCCTGGAAAATAGCCTGAGAAATTTCGTTTGGAGAAATTCATGAGCGGAGTCTGAACCGAGTGAGAACTGTCTTGACTGAGAAAGGATGTCCTGATGTTCTCGGAGCAGAAACCCTCGGGGGGAGGACACCGTCTGCCTAATTCAGGGGCTTCCTAACTCGGCCAGCTAGGCAGGCAGGGGGCACGCAGTGAACCCAGGACGTGTCATCTCCTTTCCCTGGTGAGCTTCTGTGTCCTGGAATCTTGGCAGGTGTCACGCACTTCCACAGGCTTCTCAGGACTTTCTCCTTTGCTCCTTAGAAGGAGTCAATCGTTCCCCCCACCCCCGAGTCCCCAGATATTCACCCTCCTGCCATCCGGCACTCCCTGCCCTGTATTGATGCCATGTATGTGACACCTCTTTCTCATAGATGTGACTGAGGTCCTGCCATGCAGGGGCTGTGCCCCTCTCCCTGGACATACAGCCCCGAGCACAGTCTCAGGGTCTAGGACTCATACGGTCCCTATGATACTGGTGTCTATTGACAAAAATTTAAGCAAAACATGGCTCGAATTTGAGGTATCAAATCTTACTATTTCAGAGGTAGAGTCGAGCCTGGAGGAGCAGAATGGTGTTAGATGATGGTGCTGATGGTGCTGATGGTGCTGATGGGGGATCAAGGTCTCTCCAATGGGGCTTTAGGGTGAAAAGAAGGTGAGGATTGAAGAAATCAGAGCAAACAAATTATAATAGACTATGATGTGCTTCCTTGAGCTATAAGTCTACACAGGCAGTCCCCAGGTTACAAACAAGATAGGTCCTGTAGGATTGCTGTTAATTTGTATGGAAGTTGGAACATTTACCTATTACCTGTAATAGCCCCTGTCTGTAAGTGCAAGTTGTATGTCATCCACATGTGTGTAAGTCAGGACTTACTGTAATAGCCTCCATTCGTGAGCATGAGTTGTACACAAGCTGGAAGTCTGTGCCTGCCCTTAGTCTTTCCTGAAGAATAAAGTCTTTTTTATTTTTATTAAGTCCTAATTGTGTACATTGGTGCAATCATGGGGCACAATGTGCTGACTTCATATACAATCTGAAATATCTTCATTGAACTATTTAACATAACCTTCATGGCCTTTTAATCACTATATGAAGACATTTATATTCTGCATTTAGTAATTTTCACTTGTACCCTTCTAAGATGCACCGTGAGTGTGATCCCACCAATCACCCTTCCTCCTTCCATCCTCCCCCTCTCCTCCCATCCTTTTCCCCTTTCCCCATTTCTTGTGCTATAACTAGGTTTTAGCCTTCACATGAAAGCTATAGATTAGCTTCATAGTAGGGCTGAGTACATTAGATACTTTTACCTTCCATTCTTGAGATACTTTGCTAAGAAGAGTATGTTCCAGCTCCATCCATATAAACATGAAAGAGGTAAAGTCTCCATCTTTCTTTAAGGCTGCATAGTATTCCATGGTATACATGTACCCCAATTTACTAATCCATTTGTGGGTCAATGGGCACTTGGGCTTCTTCCACGACTTAGCAATTATGAATTGGGCTGCAATAAACATTCTGGTACAGATATCTTTATTGTGA
>CAUYRH010001947.1:0-11256 GCA_963574655.1 Perodicticus potto
CTGGGTCAGTGGGCATTTGGGCTTCTTCCATTACTTGGCTATTATGAATTGAGCTGCAATGAACAATCTGGTGCAGATTATCTTTGTTATAAAATGATTTTTGGTCTTTTGATATACACCTAGTAGAGGAATTTCAGGATCAAACAGCAGGTCTACATTTAGATCCCTGAGTGTTCTCCAAACTTCTTTCCAAAGGAACTACTAGCTTGCATTCCCACCCACAGTGCAGAACAAAGATCTCAGAAATTATACCTCCTCTCCCAACCTGTAAGCACCAAAATCCCAGAGACAATACAGGTGTCAGACACTTTCCACCCCTCAAGAGACCTGAGAAGTCACACGTTGATTAACTTCTATTTCAAGGAAGGCCGAGCCCAGATGCATGTCAAGGCAGGTATTTCTGTTTGTTTTCTTCTCAAGGAAGGAAAGGCCCCATATTCTACACCCTCTTTTCAAGGCCCCTTAATAAGGATCATGGGGCGAAATCATAAACGTGGCAAACTCTACAGCCCACTAAGGCCTGCAGAGCAGGGAGAGCCGCATTAATGGGGAATTTCAGCAGAATGCCTCATGGCTTCCAAATTCATACCAGATGCGTTCTAGAAGATTAAAGTTATTACAATAAAGCCCCAAGGAATCAATCATGCTCTGCCTTATAACCTTCCTGGTTTACTGCGTCATTCACACAAACCACTTTTTACAGGGCCTTGAGGAGGACACGGGACCCATGGAGTTAAACATGGGGCCGCTTCCACGGGGTGCAGAAGCTAGAGCATTCCTGGGCCGGGTACACCCGAAGCTAGGTGGCACACACAGGGCCCCAAGAAAGCTCATCAAGTTAGAAGGAGGACAAGCTTGGTTTAGGCCAGCCCATACCAGAACTGGGGTCTGGCATGAGGGGGTACGGGAGCATAGGAGGGCAGGGATGGGTTCCCTAACTCCCCAGCCTGCCTGAGGCGTGCCCTGGGGGTGGTCATTGTTTCAACCTGGGTTAAAAACAGGTTAACAGATAGAAAGTGGCTTGGTAAATTATGAAACATGGTACACTGCTCTTTGTCCTCTTATGCTCCTTGTATGTTTTCACTTTTTATACTTTATTTTCCCGCAAAGTACCTCCCAATCATGGAGGATAAGTCATGCCTACTGTGTGCTCCTGGCAGGCCTCTCCCTCCCTGAGTACCTGGGGGTCATCTATGCTGTCCCCCACACCTCTCCCCTCCGTAAGAGCACAGTCCTCATTCCACTGAGCCTCTGAGAGCAGGTATCAGCTCTTGCCTCTGCTATCCAGAAGAGCTCCAGATGACAGCTGCAGAATAACTCATAGAAGAGTCTGCAACCCCTTAGACCCAGGCTAATCCTGGGGTCTCTGCCTAGGCCATCTGTCACCTTGCTCCCAACCTAAAGCTCTTCAAAAAGGCACCAGTTTGTTCACACTTTGATATTCTAGCCCCTAAGCCCTCTGCCCCATCCTGAGTGCTCCCCCTGCTTCATCGCATTGAGTGGGACCACTCATTCCCTTCAGTAAGTCTCCATGCTCAGCTTCAGGCACATAGCTGGGCCCAGCGATCCAACAAGATGCTCATGACAGTAACTGGCATGAGGGCATTTCCCAATTGTCATTTCTCCATGAATTTATGCTAATATTTAAATCAGGATCAATGTATCAGCATGTGTGAGAGTTGTCTGCAGTTTTCTTTTCCTGTGCTACCTTTTTTGGTTTTGATGTCATCATGGTATTAGCTTTCTAGAAAATGATCAGGAGATTCCCCCACTTCCTTATCCACAAACACGAAACTCGGTGCAGGTGTTTTCTAGGGTGTGGTTCTTTGATGACTGATTTGCCTTTTAGGCATCTTCTCTTGAGTCCATTTCTATTATTTGCATATTCCCAGAAAATGGGACATTTCATTTGGGTTTTCAGAGTCTTGAAAATGTTTGTATAATTCTATAAAGTCATTAAAGCTGAAATGCTTGATTGCAAATCAAAAGTTTAATTTATTATATCTCAAACAAGAAGCAGTGCAGATTAATCAAAGTAAGCACCTGAACTATCAACACAGTTCTGCTACCTTAATGGTAGCTTGTATGTGCCTGCAGGGAAGAAGCCTGGAGGGTGAGTGGTGATGAAATCACAGAAGGCATTTACCACAGCTTGTTGAAAATTGAATATTTTTTCTTGCAAGAAGTGGTCCAAAGCCTGGAAGACGTGGTAGTCGGTGCAAGGTCTGGTGAATATAGTAGATGACAGAGTTTTCAAGTCCAACTTCTATAGTTTGAGCAGCATTATTTGGGCCACAGCCTTGTCTTGCAAGAGTATTGGCCTTTCACTATTGACCAATCATGCTGCTTAATGGAGAGCATTATCATCATGCCATCCAGTTGGTTGCAGTAGACATCTACCTAATTGACTGACCAGTTTTCACCAAGCTGTAGTGGATAATTCCAGTGCTGGACCACCAAACAGACACCATCAGATCTTTTTAATGAATATTCAGTTTTAGACTATGTTTTGGCACTTCATCTTTATCCAACCATTGTGCCAATTGCTCACAATTGTCAAAAGGAATCCATTTTTTAATCACACATAACAATAAAGTATAGAAATTGTTTTGCCTTTATGTCATGACAGCAAAGAAAGACAAGCTTCAAGATGATTTATTTTCTAATGCCCCCCCTTTTTTTTTAAATTAAATCATAGCTGTGTACACTAATGCAATCATGGGGTACAATGTGCTGGTTTTATATACAATTTGAAATATTTTCATCAAACTGGTTAACATAGCATTCACAGCATTTTCTTAGTTATTGTGTTAAGACATTTATGATCTACATTTATTAAATTTCACATGTACCCTTGTAAGATGCATCATAGGTGTGGTCCCACCAATTACCCTCCCTCCACCCAGCCTTCCCCCTCCCCTCCCCTCCCTTTCCCCTTTCCCATATTCTTGGGCTGTAATAGGGTTATAGCTTTCATATGAAAGCTATAAATTAGTTTCATAGTAAGGCTGAGTACATTGGATACTTTTTCTTCTATTCTTGAGATACTTTGCTAAGAAGAATATGTTCCAGCTCTATCCACGTAAACATGAAAGAGGTAAAGTCTCCCTCTGCATAATATTTCATGGTGTATATATACCACAATTTGGAAAGATGTTTAGAGAACACTTAGAGATCTAAAAATAGACCTGCCATTTGATACTACAATTCCTCTACTAGGTATATATCCAGAAGACTAATGCCCTTTTAATTCGCGTGAAACCCATCTATCCAGCTTCTTTACCTTGCTGAGTTGTTTCAAATGGTCCAATGTTGTTGGAATAGGAGCATCAAAACTTGCTGTTAATTCAAGAGTAGGTTGAGATGGACTCACTTCCACGATGGCTTTCAGCTCAGTGTTATTCACCATGGTCTTAGGTAGCCTACCTGGCTTATTTTGAAGATTAAAATCATCAGAATGGAACTTCTCAAACAATCATCATTCTGTGCATCTATCAGCCACATCCTTGCCAAACACTTCATTGATTTTTCCACCTGTCTGTTCTGCATTGATTCCATAATGGAGCTCATATTCAAATATAACACAAATTTTTGACTTGTCCATGATTTCACAAAAATTGCCCTTAAAAAAGGAAAGATAATCACATGCCAAAATTTGAAAGAATGAAGATGTACCTTCACAATAAAAAGAAAAGCAAGAAATGTCAAAGTGAAGTGTCAGCAATGTCAATTGTCAAACTTAGTACTTAAGAAAATTGGACCTAATATTTTCATCTTTTTTATACCTAAGTTTGGATATTTGTGCTTTCTCAAACTCTATTTCTTCCTCTACTCTTCCCTTTGTCTCTTTATTTTCTTTCATTGGGTTGATTTTGTTTTCCTTGACTGGGATAATTAATATTTTTTTTGTATCACATTTTTTGTTTCATTCCATTCCATTCTATTCTCGTTTCTTGCTCCAACAAAAGACATACCTTTTATAACATGATCAATAATATCGTGCTTTTCTGTTTTCACTTCTGAATTCAATTTGGATTCTATTTTCAATATTTTTAAGGGACTTTAATTTAAAAAACGTATTGAATAACATTATTTATACTGACTTATATTTGTTACTAAAAATTATTTTTTTTATTAAATCATAATTATGTACATTAGTGCAATCATGGGGCACAATGTGCTGACTTCATATACAATCTGAAATATTTTCATCGAATTGTTTAACATAGCCTTCAGGGCATTTTCTCAATCACTATATGAAGACATTTATATTCTGCATTTTGTTACTAAAAATTATTAATGGCTGCGCATTTTTCCATGAGTACACTTTCATACTATCCCAAAGATTTTGATGAGCATCGTTTTTGTTTGTTTTTGTTTTTGTTTTCTTTTGTTTTGTTTTTAGAAACCTTTCCTTTTATTTTGCAATGACTTGCTCCTACTGGAAAACTGCAGAACCTATTCCCTACACACTCCCTTCTAATCCTCTTACCCCTTTGCCCCTCTTATTCTCCTCTCTGATCTGCAAAACTCTAACATCCTATCTCATGTTGAGTCAAAGAAAAGCTGCTTTTAGAAACTTCTGTAGGCCCAGCAAAACCTGGCACTCCACCTTGCAGAGACTGGCATTAGGACTATTAACTCCTGGAAAGGTTTGTTTTATCAAGTTAACATGATGGGCATCTCCTGGCTCTAGTGTTTGGTTGTGTAGACTTTCTGTAAGGATGCTGAAGTGACTTGAGCAAGCTAGGTGTGTTTGCCTCAGCAACCACAGACAGCATTCAATGAGCGTTGGTTTTAAAGAAATGGTGTGAGTGATTCTAAGTTTTTCTTTGACCAAAGTATCGTTTGGGGGGAACAGCTTTTAAAATTCCAAAATTGTTCCTTGTCATTATTGTAATGACTAAAGTTCATTTGTTACTAGTTTTACTTTATTGATATTAAAGAAAATGATTTTTGCTATTTTTTCTTTTTTCTTTTGAATTTGAGAATTATTTCTTTGTGAAATAATAGAAGTACAGTGAACAACAGAAAAGGATGTAAACTCTGTGTATACAAGTCATGGGGTTATGGTCAAAGATAAACTGACACATGTTTATATAAATATATGTACCTTTTACATGTATTATCAATGTATTTAATGATATTATTTAGAATCTTTGTATTTCACCCTTCCTCAATTTCTTGATATAAAGAATTGAATGAGAGAGCTACATTAAAGTGTTTCAATGGTTTCATACTTTGCCAAGTTTTTCCTTTTATTTATTCTAGCTTTGCTTTATTTATTAGTGTTCTACAGTTCTTGACAGCTATCTTTAAATCAATTGAGCAATAAGTATAAAATATTGCATATTTTTTGTTGAACATATGTACTATCATATTTTTATGTCTAATACAATCCAATATTATTATAACATAGTTCTCTCTTTTGGTTCTGCATGTACCTATGTATATAATTAATACAAGGTTTCTATTTATTTACATTCAACTGGAATATTTTTGCTCTTCATCTGATTTCAGCCTTTTTAAGTGCCTTTATTTTAATTGTCAATTTTTTAGAATGCCAGCATCTGATTGTGGGTTATTTTGTTTTGGTCCCGACTGATAGCCTTGCTTCTATGGGTTAGGTCTACACGTTTATATTTATTGCACAAGATGTGTGCTGTAAGATCTACCACTGATGTTTCCATTTTAAAGCTTCCTTGGTTTTCAATTCTTTTCTCTGTTTTGAACTATGGTTTATGTCCTCCTGCCTCAAAAACCATCACCAGTAATTTGGAAGCAATAAGATTGGTTTTTAGTTTTATTTCATAACTTAAAATGATGAAATTGGATACATTATAGTACAATCCTGTAACATTTGAAATCGTGGTGACAAGTCAGATTAGACACCTGCCAGTGGCTCTGGGACTTTCTGTGGTTCGACTTCAGTGGAATTTTTTCCCTCTAGAGTCACCTGTGATCTGTTGCTATGAAGTTATATGTTTCCTGAGCTTAGCTCATCTATGGAGCCTGCTCACAGGAAACAATAACCCTATTGGCTAAAAGTATCTGCTTTAGTGCTGGGGAGTGGGTACAATGGGCAGATTCACTCTCCTGGCTACAACCACTCCCAGCCCCAGGGCTTCCTCTTCCATGATGGGGTCACTGGGACATTCAGGATGTCTTTCCTTGGACCCCATAACACCATCCTGGGTGGCTTGTTTTGTGATGATCCTGCATCCCTGAGCTCAGTCCCCAATGGGGTATGTCTGAGGGCTAGTCTTAAGGGATTGGGGAATGAAATAAGACTTTCTTCGTTCCATGCAGATGACTAGTTTTCCTTTTGTCTACACTGAGTTCTTTTGGTTCATTTGAGAAGTAATTTACTTGGACTGTCATCCTCCATTGCCTCTAAGTCAGTCTGTCTTTTCTCTAGGACGGGATCCCTTTGAAATAGGAGTAGTTTCTTTTTCATGGTAGGTAGAAAGTTCTTGGGCTGTTTCAGTGAAGACCTTTCTCAACAGCCTGCAGGACTGAGTTAGGGAGTGGAAGCTTCTGCTCTGCAGCCCAGACAGTCCTGGCTAGGCTCTGAGTTCATGTCACCCTTGCCATCGACCAGGCCATAGGCACTTGAGTAGCAGCTTAGAATACTTTCTTTGTTATAAATACCCAATTTGGACACTTTGACCTTTTGTCTAACTTTCTGTTTTATTGTATCTCATAGTACTTTTTGGAAATTAAACAAAACTTTATTAAATAAAAAGAAAATTTTACTTTTTAAAAACAAGCATTTAAAAACATTTAGGGTGTATTTTCTTGTGATCTCGGTTTTATTATGAAACAAGTCCAAACATTCCTTGGGAAAAATAATTAATGGCCAGTGTTCACAGTGGAAAGTTTAACTTTCATTGAAGAAGAACCATTTTCATGTTCACAAAGACAGTAAATTAGCCTCTGGAGCAATGATACTATACTCAAGAGCCTCAACCATCTGGAGTAGTGGTTTCCACATGAAAATTTACCGTTAGATGGCTGTATTTTAGTACTTTTAGTTTGGTTTCTCATGAGAAATTTCCTTCCTTTGGTGACATTTAAATGTGGACATGGCTTATGTGGTGACCAGAATTCCAAATTCTCATTATAAGGGAGTCAGTGCCTTGGCCATATGTAAATGGTGCCGTTTGTTGATGGAGTCTCCTGAAACATGGATAGCCTTTCTTTTCTAAATGAAATTGCTGACCCAAATTTGCTAAGACTACTTCTAGTTTCTACTTCAGCAATTCTGACAATCTCGGTGGAGAAGTCACTTCAGTTTCTTTTCTCCTCCTTCTTTTATTTATTTATTTATTTGGCTGTCATCAGTGATCAATGAATTAATGAATTTGGAGGACTGAATGTTTCACCAGTAAGAAGATATTTTTGTACACATTTATTTCTCCACTTGGTAATTTTTATGGTTTAGAAACAAGACATTAAACAATGGATTACAAGAGAAAAGCCATCAATGTGATATACTATATAAGGTTTATTATATCCTAGCTTGTCAGTAACACCACATATCATGTAGGTTTTGTTTAGCCAATGAAGTGGTCATCAGATACGTCTGATGTTTTTGATGAAACCACTGGACTCTGCTGACTTGGAAGACTGGAACTGAAAGATGAAGGAAATTAATCAAGTAATTCATTGTATGACTTGACAACTTCTCAGAATTTTTGCACAAGGGAGGGAAAAACCAGTCAGTTGTGAACACTGATTAAAAGCAACACTTGAATAACCCAGTGGTCCAGCCATTCCTTGCAGCCTTGCCTGCTCAGACTAGGTTAAAAGAAATCTTCACCTCGTCTATTTTTTCTCTTACATTGACTGGTCTTACATATATTATAAGTATATATATGCACATGTATATATACAGGGTGGACATAAAGCTCATGTACAATTTAAAATAGTTTACTTTTTAATACAAATTTATATAAAAGATGCCTTTTATGTAAATTTAAATATGAGGTCAGACAACTAAGTTCACGAACTCATCCTGGAAAAAGTGCTACCTACCTCATTGCTAAGCATCACTGCAGTCACCTTCTGAGCATTCCCCTTGGTCATCTGGGGGAGTACTAGTGATTGCTCAATATACATCTTTAAATAATCTGAGTCTGCCTTGAAATAATATAACAGCATTCCCCATCTAGGGATCTAGTGCAAAGACTTTTCTTCCCCGTTGTTCCTCCTGATTTTTGTGCTATTGTGGTCAATTATTTTACTTTTACATAAGCTATGAATATACCATACATTGTTGCCATTATTGTTTTAGATATTGGGTTATCTTTTAGAACAATGAAAAATAGTCTTTTTCTTTACCTTCACTTATACCAACAGTCTTCATTTCTTTGTGCAGATCCAGTTTTCTAACCAATGCCTTTTTCTTTCTTTGAAGCCTTTTTCATGTTTCTTATGGAGGAAGTCTACTAGGATGATGTACGTTGGTTTCTGTTTGAATGCGAAAGTATTTTTTCTTCACTTTTGGAGGATATTTTCACTGGCTATAGAATTCTGGGCTGACATTTTTTTCCCCTTAGTACTGTGACTATATCACTCCATTATTCCTGTTTCTGACAAGAATTCTTACCCTTGTTTCCCTGTACATAATGCGCTGTTTTTTTTTCTGACTGCCTTTTTTCTCTTTGCCTTTAGTTTTCAGAAGTCGTGGATGTTGAGACAATTTTGTTTTTTAAAGACTTGGATGTGAGCATACCTTACACTTTTGGCTAAGACTTCAGTGTCGGGGGTTATGTTAATACAGTCACGTATTAACGTGTATTGGCTACACTTGGAGTTTGTTGCTCTTCTGGTTATACTCAGCACCACAGAGTTCAATTTCTCTGGTTATACCTTGTGTTTTGGATGTAATTTGCCAGCAGGGTTTTCTCATTATCTGTACTCTGCTTGGCTTTGGGGAGTCTCGCTGGGTGGTTTTGGGTCTTCTCTTGTGTTGCTCCTCACAGAGAATCTGTGTGTTGTAGCTCTCGAAGGTATATTATGCTGCTGCCCTCGCTCTGGTATCTGACAGCCTGGGGTTAAGGGTGAGGGGGAAGGGCATCCGGGATGTTCTGAGTAGGCCTCCATCACAGGAAGGCACGGTGAAGCTGACTGGCCTTCACAGGTGCCCCCATACCTTCTCCAACCATAATACTTGGTCTGATACACTTCCATGGGCTTTTCTGACACACAGATTTTCTTCACTGTTTCCTTCCCCCAGCCGCAAGGGGCTCCCACCTGTGCCCTCAGGCAGCCGCATTCATTGATCTTCCTCTGCAGATCAGGGCTGATCTTTCTCAGCAGATCAGGGCTCTTGCTCCCTCCCCTACCCAGTGCTAGGAGCAAGGCCATCTCAACATTCTCCCTGATCCCCCCTATGAGTGCCTTTTGGGGTTCATGGAGATAAAACCTGCAAGAGGTGCCAATGCCCCTGTATTGCCATCCACTCCAAGGGTTCACCTTCTCGTGCTTGACCATGTATGGCATTTATCATGCGAAAGTTGTAAGATTCAAAGCAGACTCACTTGGGTCACACCCTGGCAAAATGGAACCAAGGAGGGCCATGAAGGGACGGATTTGCCTGGTAATAGGAACTATTACCAGAAATTATTCCAAACTGCAGCTTACTACATAAGCCACACGGAGACGGCTAACAGCCCGAGGACAGCCAGCCCCTCATATGAGAATGCTTGCCTTGTCTCTCAAGGCCAATGCCAAACCCCAAGATCAAGCCTACTGACAACCACTGACACTCGCCGATCAGAACTCACCAGCTCTTGTAGATGCTGTCAGGGGCAATGAACTTCCTTTCAAAACAACTGATGTGACCTTTCCTTTCCCTCATAAACCCCTAACATTTTCCTTTGTCCTTCGGACATACTAGAGGCCACCCTGGTCTGTGGGTAAGTCCTAGATTACAGTCCTACTCTTTGTATATTATTTCCAAATCAAACCTTTTTACTTAGAGATTACGCTCTCTATTTTTTTTTATACAGACAATCAATTTATTAAAAACTTTTAGCTGAACCTTCTTAAGCAGCTTAGATGGCACCTCAGGTAAGCAAACACTCAAATCCTGATTCTCCCATCTTGAGCCCGTCTCTCCCAGTTCTCGATGGATTCAAAAAAAGTCATGAGTTTACGATTTGTCTAGCATTTTTCTTTCTGGTTGCAAGGGTGATATTTTTTTCAAGCCTTCCACATTTCCTGAGCTAACACAGGAAGCCTCTTCCTCAGATCTAAACACTTAGAAAATGACACTTTCTCAGATGTGTGTGCCAGAACTACTGCTTCCCTCCTTTTCCTGGAGAGAAGACCTATGTAAGCGGGTTTGCAAGGCTTTGCTCTTGTTTTGAAAACACATCTGCACATGTCTCTGCCTGCCAGAAACCTCAAGTTGTTCAGCCAGTCTCCTGAGCACTGTCATTTTTCCATTTTGGAAAAGGCTTTGGAAAATATGAATGAAGATTGAGTTGTACTCTAACCAGGGTTTAGATACTCCAACATGAGGAGTGCCGGCTGGAAGAATCATCTTGGGCTAAATGGGGCAGAAGGAGAAGCCAAGCAAGGCCCTGGGGATCCTCAGGGCAGGCCCGGGAGGGCTGGCGAGTGCCCTGGGGCAGGAGCAGGGCTTGGAGGTCCCTAGCTAAGCTCATGTAACAACGGTTTGAGAGAGGAAGTGAAAGCTTCCCTTTTAAAGCCATATCATAAACTCCTTCAGCAAAGATGTTCATAGGAAATGGTAGAATAAATATTATTTAAAAAATAGTGTGGAGATTAGGACTCTGTCCAGCCAAGGAATTTAATCTCACCTGAGGGAAGTGAACATGTCCAGTTGCTGAAGAATGTTAAACAAGCCAGCTCAGGAAGGGACCTGAGACTGTTTACCGTCCTCTCCCAGAGAGACTGATGACAAGGGTCCTCCACACAGGACCAGGGAGAGCAGAAAGGGAGGTTCATGGGAGGGCAACATGGACATCACCTTGCACACTCCTGTATGGAATTACTTACGTGCCAGGAACAGACGGCCACGGACTGTGTGGCCTAACAACAGAAACATACTGTCTCACAGGTCTGGAAGTTGGATGTTTGAAAACGAGGTGTTGGTAAAGTTGTCCCCTCAAGGGGCTGTGAGGAAGGACCTGCTCCAGGCCTCGCTCCTTGGCTTGAAGATGGCCAGCTCCTCCATGTGTTGCTTCAATTGTCTTCCCTCTATGCATGTCTGTCTCCACACCC
>CAUYRH010001950.1:0-10769 GCA_963574655.1 Perodicticus potto
TTTTTTTTTTGAGACAGAGCCTCAAGCTGTCACCCTGGATAGGGTGCTGTGGCATCACAGCTCACAGCAACCTCCAATTCCTGGGCTCAAGCGAGTCTCTTGCCTCCGCCTCCCAAGTAACTGGGACTACAGGTGCCTGCCGCAACGCCCGGCCATTTTTTGGTTGCAGCCGTCATTGTTGTTTGGCGGGCCCGGGCTGGATTCGAACCCGCCAGCTCAGGTGTACGTGGCTGGTGCCTTAGCCAATTGAGCCACAGGCGCTGAGCCAGTGATCCTCTTGCTTTAACCTCCCAAGTAGCTGGGACTACAGGCGCCCACTATGATGGCCTGCTAGTTTTTCTATTTTTAGTAGAGACAGGATCTCATTCTTGCTTAAGCTGGCCTCAAACTCCTGAGCTCAAGCAATCCACCCACCTCGGACTCCCAGAGTATTGGGATTATAGGCATGAGCCATCAAGCCTGGCCTTCCCACTGATCTTTGAATGAAGCTCAAAGTCAGTAGTGTGATGTGAATCTCTGCCACCTCTGGTGGATCCTGGTGCTTCATCCAACAGCCTCCTTTTAACTCTTGGGTATCCTCTGTCATTGCCTGTTCGCATGCTGGTTCCTCAGCCTGAGAAGCACAGGGCCCCGCCCCTACTCTTTGTCATGTCGGATCCCATACGTCCGTCAGGTTTCAGCTCAGTCACAGCCTTCCCTGACTCCAGTGCATGCTCTCTGGACCTTTCCTAGTACCACTCGACACCCTTGAGATTTCACATTTGTTTGTGTGATTATTTAACTGATGCCTGTCTTGACTGTGAGCTTCATAAACGTCTGCTTGGCTTCCCCTTGTAACCTCAGCAGAAAGCTGCTATTGAGATAATACCCTCTCCAAATGTTAGATCGATAAATGGAGAATCTATAGGATTTGGGAACCGAATGAATAACAGGATGAAAGGTAACATCACCAGTGACAGGGAAAGTGGAATTGCTATTTACAGCAATGGGGAACACAGGAGGAGTGGTCTTCTGGGGGTGATTATGAAGCCAGTACTGTATACCTTGATTTGTAGGGGCCAGCAGGTCACCAGTCAGTCCAGGAGGCCAGAGCAAATCTAACACCACTATCTGGGGAAAATGCTACCGCTAGAGAAAGAAAGAGTGAGGAGTTTGAAGGTGTATTGATAAGAGTTAGTTTGCCTGCGCATAAAAAAAATTCAAAAGAATCAAGGCTTAAGTACCTAAGGCCTTATTTTCCTCTCACATAAGAGAAGGTTGGAGATGGGAAGTCCAGGGCTGGTCAGGGGGCTCCGTGGCCATCTTTCTGTGCCTTTTTTCCATGGGTTCTGGTTTCAGAGTCACCTTTGATCCAGGGATGCTGAAATTCTAATCACCAAACTGCCTTCCTGGCAGCACAAAGGAAGGAGGGAAGTGAAATAGATGTCCCTGAAAACCCAATCCACTTATATATCACTGGCCAAAATTTAGAAAAAGGGTATATCACGCCTCAAGCTATGCTGGAAAAAGTAGCCTTTTCAGGGGCAAAAATCAGGGATTCTGCTAGTAAAGAACATTGGAGGTCAGGTGGGCAATGGCTTATTCTGCTACAGGCGGGAACAGCCCAGGTGACACAGCTGAGGTCATAAGAGAAACTCGAAGTTGCAGGAACATTCCCCTGACCGAGAGGAATGACAGTGCCTGTAACAGATACATGGAATTTAAGGGCAGCAGGAATCTCAGTAATCACGTGAGTCCAGTCTCCGCAATTTTGCTGATAAAGAGAATCATCCTATAGAACTGAAGAGACTTGGCCAACATCACACGCAAGGGGGTGGCTGAGCTGCGGCCAGATCAGATCCCCTTGATGGAGTGACGGAGAAGACCATGGGGAGAGTTTGTGGCTTGAATAAGGGCTGACTATGGGACAGAGTAGGCTTGGGTTAGAACCCCAGCTGGGTGACCTTGGGCAAGTTACTCAGCTCCCCATCTGTGTAATGGGGTCATGGCATAGAGCAGGCACTCCATAGAGGGCAGTCACTATTATTGTTATTTTTAAAATCAACACATATTTTTGGAATAATTGAATCGTGAACATCTGAACCATGAATGAATGAAATTGGATGGTTTAGCTGTTTGCTTGCTAGCAGATATAAAGCAGATATAAACCATCTTAGAAGGTTTAGCTGTCTGCTTGCTAGCAGATGTAAAGCCAGATAGGTCACTTCTTATATATTCTGGCTTTAACTTTGATTGCTGTGACTTTCCACATTTGCCCTGCAAGCACCGTGCTTCCTTGGACTCAGTGTGGCCTTCCTGCCAAACCAGGCCACTCTCCTCCATGACACTTGATCCTCTTCTAAACACATCAGTTCTGTGAAGGATGAGCTAGACACAGCCTTCCTCTGCGTCTTGATTTCATTCTCCTTTTCTCACCCTCACAGAGCCTCTTATATCCCCTCTCTCACTATCCCGTTTTCTTCATCAACTTCCTCTCTGATTCATGAGGCAACATATTTTGAGAGATAGTCTTAAGAAGACAGTAGCCCTAGACTCTGGCCTTGAGTAACTGACAATGTGATGACAAATGCATGAGCCATACTGCCACTTCCTAAGACATGGTGACTTTGAAGTGAGACACAGCTATTTGTACCGAAGCTAGACTTTTCCCACCTCCCCCCTTTACCTTGGATGTTTCCCATCTCTCTGTCATTATGTGCTCTTTGCTACTTTACCTAGTGTTAGAATTAGTCATTCTTATGGAATTTAAAAGACTAGGGAATATTTGTGATCTTTTCTTTATTGTCGTAGACCACTTCATCAGTTTAATATCAATGCTCAAGGTAAAATAGCATCAAGGTACCAAATGAAACACGCAAAAATCCGTAAACACTGTAAGTGAGATCCTCATTAAAATTAATTTATTTTCATTGGGCATAAACTGGATCCTAGTTTTATTTGGAAATATAAAATTTATGTCTGTTGTAAAATATGGCAATAAGTCCCACATTGGTGTAGCCAGGGCTCTACGCTGGCTGGAGAGGAAACAGAACTCATTATTTGCTTGTCTGTGAAGGGTTCCTATCCAGAAGGCAGGAAGCCCTTTCTGTAATAAGAGCACTTCCATATTTCTTCTCCTATGGGGTTCTGCTTCTGTCCTCAGTAGCTGGGTGACTTTTGGAAAGCTGTATCACTTCTCTGGGTCAATTGTGAGGGGCTCCGCCTCAGGACCTAATCAGGAAAGTTCCCACTTTCTAATACTATTGTCTTGGTGATTAGGTTTCAACCATATGAATTGAGGGGAGGACACAACATTCAAACCATAGCACCAATAAGCAATCTACCTGCACCAACTCATTCAAACTTCACTACAAACCTGTTTGAAAGATTTTATTATTGTATTCACTTTCCAGAAAGTGAGGTACAGAGAGTTTAAGCAGCTCTTTGAGGGTCACATACCTTGCAGACACCCAGGATCCGAGCCGAAGTTCTTAACCACTTTGCTGGACTGCTCTTGTATGTTTTGAGGACTCTCAGCTCTCCCTTGGCTGTGGCCTGTGACATCCCCACCCCGACCAAAGAGTTTTTAAATCAGCGGTTCTCAACCTGTGGGTTGCGACCCACAGGAACTGTATTAAAGGCTCGTGGCATTAGGAAGATTGAGAACCACTGTTCTAAGTCATCCCTTTCTCAATTTTCCCCGTTGGATCTGTGTTCAGCAGGAAGACCATATGTGTTCTTTTGCAGTGTACGTTCCTGAGGGAAGCAGGTAGCCTGGTGGGCAGAGAAAACACGGGAACTGCTAAGCAGTGACCAGCAGATTCTCCGGGCCTTATAAACATGTATGCCGGGGAAGAGAAGCTGGCACAGTTGACGGCCTCTCTCCTCCCTACCGCAGTCCCTTTCAAGATGAAGGTCTGGGGCTGGGCACGGTGACTCACGCCTGTAATCCTAGCACTCTGAGAAGCCGAGGTGGATGGATCGCCTGAGCTCACAGGTTCGAGACCAGCCTGAGCAAAAGTGAGACCATGTCTCTAAAAATAGCCGGGCATTGTGGTGGGCACTTGTAGTCCCAGGTACTAGGGAGGCTGAGATAATAGAATCACTTGAGCCCAAGAGTTAGAGGTTGCTGTGAGCTATGACAACAGAGCACTCTACCGAGGGGGACAAAGTGAGACTCTGTCTCAAAAAAAAAAAAAAAAAAAAAAGATGAAGGCCTGCTCCATTTTTCTTTGAGTATTGTGCTTTTCTTTGCTTCTTTTATAAGTGAGTATGCTTCTCTTATGCTTCAGTTGATTAGATGAAAAAGGTAAGACGCCTTGTGCATATAAAGTTTCCTCCTGCAGGAGGTGAGCAGATAGATCTTTACTGAAATGATGAGTCACCGCCAGGATTTGAAACAAACGCGTTTACAAAGACACACGGGGTGTAGACTTGGTAAGTAACTGGCACTTCTGAAACCAATTTCTGCCACTGAGTTGTTTTCCTTATCTTTTTTTTCGTCCTCATTTTTCACTGCTTTGGGGCTGCTCTAAGCAGCAGCCTTCTCATTCCCTCCATTAAAATGCAGAGTTATGCGCCTTCTTCTACCTTCAGAGTCCTGGAAACCAGACTTCGTACAGGGAGGAGAAATGAGGGCCGGGCTAAAGAGAAACATAAAAAATAAATGAGCCATTCATAAAAATGAATATTATTACCAAAAGGAACCGTCTGCCAACATCTCCATGTATATATTAACTCAGCTGCTATCTCTGTAACAACAAGGAATTAAGCCAATGCATCATCTTTTTAGTGGCTGCTCAGTTGATTTACTATTAACTTTAAATAACCAATTGTGAAATGAGCCCTTCACTTTGCCATAATGATGATGTGGTTTCGCCCATACCGTTTTTTGTAATGTAAGCCTGAAAACTGGTAAAATAAATTCAGCTGTGCTTAGAAGGCTCTCCAAAGGAACCCGAGATTCAGGTGGGAGAAAACTGCTTAATTTAACCAGCTTCATGAAGACATTTCCACGAATTCTAAAAGCTGGCTTTATTTTGCTCTAACTTAGCATGTCTCTCCCTGAAAATCCGAAATGCCAACACTTGGGCTTTTTGCTGCCTACGTGCATCACTACAGATTGCTTCTTTTTCTTCACACTGAAAAGCATACACATCGGATGCCTCTCTTTCCTCTGGGGCTGCAAGTCTATTTATGAAAGAAGCCCATGAAGAGCCCTCATGTTGACAGCTCAGCCCTGGAGACGGTCTCCGCACTTGTTTCTTGTTTCTTGCTTGGCATTTTGCTGGTTGCTTGTATCTGTTTGTTCTCTGCCTCTCACAGTTGGTGTTGGTTTCTGCCCCCTCGTGTAAGTTGTGACTATAAAGAAAGGCAGCTGATTTCCACATGTGGCTGAGTACTCAGTGTCATTGCTGTGCAGCCGTACCTTGTAAATCTCTGCAGGCTGACAAGCCCGTGTCTGTCCCCTGCGGTTCCAAGAACAATCCACAGCGAACATTGACAGGAAGGGCCATTATGGTCACTGATGTTCTCACCATCTGGAATGGTTACAGTTGTCAGGCTCTGAGATGACTCACTGTGCTGAGGAATCATTTCTCTAATGGCAGCACTAATCAGGAGGGATGAAGCCGTTGCTAAGTGCTGCTGCATGAAGAAAACACCCTGCCGGGAGAAAGGGAAGGGCTGTTGATTTGCTGTCGCCCATTTGAAAATGAAGTGGCTCACTGTCATCCTTGGTCCTGTGTAACAACAGGCCAGCCTTTGCATCAGCAGCGGCTGCCCTGGGCCACTTTCACGGGCAGAGGACCTGCACCAGACTCTGCACCCTTCCTCTCTGAGGCCAGCTGGGCAGTTCTCTAACCGAGGCTTAGCGGGTTGGTGTGGAAGGGGCAGCACAAATAGATGTGGATGGAGTTTGTTTTTTTTTGAGATGCAGCTTCAAGCTGTTGCCCTGGGTAGAGAGCTGTGTAATCACAGCTCACAGCAACCTCCAACTCCTGGGCTTCAGCTATTCTCTTGCCTCAGCCTCCCAAGTAGGTGGCCCGCCACAATGCCCGGCTATTTTTTGGTTGCGGTTGTTTGGCAGGCCCAGGCTGGATTTGAACCTGCCAGCTCTGCTGTATGTGGCTGGCACCTTAGCTACTTGAGCAGCAGGCACCAAGCCGTGGATGGAGTTTTTTATGCAGTCCCCTTCCTCCAGCTTTTGCCCCCAGTGCTGTTCTGCACAAACCCTAATTTTGCCACCAGGAGCCCCCTTGCTGTCAAGAGTTGGCCCTGTGAATCTCCCAATGGCTGCTGGAGGAAAGGGTTGGGCTCAACAAGCACACCAGGTAAGCCCAGAGGCAGAAGAGCTCGGGGCACCCTTCCCACGGGGTGCTACCAGGGCTCTCCTCTAATGAAGCCAGTCTTCCCATTCTTCCCCAACTCGGGGATGAGTGCTTCTACCGTATAGCAGCTTAGGGAGAGAGATGGATGTTTGACAGAATAATGACAACCCAGACCCTCAGCCCAGCTGGGCAAGGCGCTCCCTTTTATCAATAGGGAACCTGTTATGCCAAGAGACCTATCTGTGCTAGAACTTTCCACTACTAAGGGTCACTGCAAGCCTCAGGGGAACAGCCAGAAATGAGCCTGAATCACGAGGCAGTGGCCTCTTTTGTGGGTTGTTTGCCTGGACTGCCTACTCTGCCCACGAAGTTAGTGAGGAGGATCCAACCTCCTCAGGCCTCTGCATGCAACAATATCAGGGGGCCGGAGGTCTTGGACTCAGGGTGTCTTCATAGTAACAAAAGGAATGGATTCAAATAAATCAACCCTCCTTATGGAATTACAACGTTCTGTATTTTACAAGACAGTGACCTTAAGCACAGACTCTAAGGGCTATCTGGTGAAGAGGTGATGGAAACCCTTAGTCAGAAGGGAGTCTGTGTCATCTCGCTCTTCTTGGGACATACAAAGTCTGCAGGTCTCCTGTCAGTTTCCAAGGGCCACCATAACAAATTACCACACACTAGGTACCATGTAACAAACAAAATTTATTTTCTTCACGGTTCTGGAGGCTGGAAGTCTAAACCCAACCCACTGGCAGGGTAGGTTCCTTGAGGCTCTGAGGGAGAATCTGATCCTTGCCTTTCTCCCTGGATGTAGTGGCTGCTGGCGATCCATCTGTGGCCTTCCCTGGCTGGTGGGTGCTTCACTCCAGCCTCTGCCTCCATCTCCACATGGCCTCCCCCCGTCTGTGTGCCTTCTCCTCTTATAAAGACACTTGTCTTTGGATTTAGGGGCTACCTGGTTAACCCAGAATAATCTCATCTTGAGATCCTTAACTTGTAATTAAGTTACATTTGTAAAGATAATTTTTCCAAATAAGCCCATATTCACAGGTATCAAGCATGAGGACTTAGACTTATTGGGGGTGTTGTAATTCAACCCACTACACACATATCTGGGTATTCTTTCTCCATGCTGGGCTTTAATGGGATGCCTCTTAGATCTTAAAATTATCTGAATTATATTACTCGAAAGAGATGCTTCCTCTGATATGCTGAGGAAAATCACCTGTTACTAGTTGTTCTTACCCTAGGGTCTCAATTTCTACAGCCTTTATCCTTTAACCATGTCACTCTGGGTGCGACCCCTGTGGGTTTCTTTTGTGGCAAAGGGAAGAGTTACCTTCTGTTCTGTCTAGTGGGAAGACTGCAGTCCACGCTGAAAGCCCATCCTTGCCCTTTTCCCCATTGGATGGAAATAAGGATGCCATGACATTTCCCCCAGAGGTGGCAGCTCAGCTGTCCTTCTAAACCATTTTCCATCCACTGTCGTGTGGTGGCCACACCTTCCTTTTCTCCCAGCATCTTCCCAGCCTCCCTTTTCTTCCTTGCCTTCCACTCCTGCTCACCCTTCACTGGAGTTCCTGGGATTCCTGTTGCGAGGACATCACCAGTATCCTAATATTAAAATAAAAGCCAACACCGACACACCATTTACATGTTACTAAGTAAACTCCTTAGGTCCGGTCCTCACAATCAACTTGTTACTACTTTTGTCCCTCTTTCACAGACAATAATATTGAGGCTGAGAGAGGCTGTGTGACCTGCCCAAGGTCAGCAAGCAGTAATGACACGCTCAAATCCAGAGTCTGTGTCCCATCCTTACATGCTCTGTAAACCGCCTCCATGCTGGGCAGCCAAGGGGGAAACAGAGCATCATCTGGGTGCTTCCTGATGCTCACCACACCTATGTGACTGTTCCCTTGGCTAGGACACACAGCTCTACCTTTAATCCTTCACAGCACAACTCCAATTGGGCTAAAACAGAACTTGGGAAGCAGCCGCCTTGTCTGGCTCTCGGATGTGCCCCCAACACCTTGCAACTGGGCTGCCTTCACAAGGGAGGACACCTTATTCCCTCTCCCAACGGACAGGCTCAAAAACTATGTCTGAGACCAGGTGTGGTGGCTCACACATGTTCTGCTAGCACTTTGGGAAGCTGAGATGGGAGGGTTTCTTGAGGCCAGGAGTTAGAGACCAAACTGAGCAAGAGTAATCCATCTCTACTAAAAATAGAAAAATTAGCCAGGAGTCCTCGCCGGCATCTGTAGTCTAAGCTACTCAGAAGGCCTAGGCAGGAGGATCACTTGAGCCCAGGAGTTTGAGGTTGCTATGAGCTATGATGAGCTCCTGCACTCTAACTGGGGCAACAGAGGAAGACTCTGTTTCAATAAAATAAAAAACTGCATCTGAATCCTGGGCTGAGGACAGTGGAGGGTCATGAGAAGTATCTGCCAACTGCAGGCCTGCCCCCCACTTCTGGCTCCCTACTGAGGACCAGCCTCTTCTCTAGGAATGCCCCCCACAGACTCCACCTAGAAAATTCCTCCCACTACCCACAGGGGTGTGGTCTCACCCCTGCTCTCAACAGGAGCCCCACACATGGTGCAACCCCACAGACCTGGCATCACCTCCTGAGAACTGCTGGTCCATCCTCTCCACAATGGAAGGGGCAGTTTCTGGTCATGAGAATAGTCATTTTACCTTTTTATTTTTTTATTTTTTTTTTAATTAAATCATAGCTATGTACATTAATGTAACCATGGGGTACAGTGTGCTGGTTTCATATACAATCTGAAATATTTTCATCAAACTGGTTAACATAGCCTTCACTGCATTTTCTTAGTTATTGTGTTAAGACCTTTATATTCTGCATTTAGTAAGTTTCACTTGTACCCTTCTAAGATATACCATAAGTGTTATCCCACCAATTACCCTCCCTCCACTCATCCTCCGACTTCCCCTCCCCTCCTTGCCCCTTTCCCCATATTCTTGTGCTATAATTGGGTTATAGCTTTCACATGCAAGCTATAAATTAGTTTCATAGTACGGCTGAGTACATTGGATACTTTTTCTTCCATTCTTGAGATACTTTGCTAAGAAGAATATGTTCCAGCTCCATTCATGTAAACATGAGAGAGGTAAAGTCTCCATCTTTCTTTAAGGCTGCACAATATTCCATGGTGTACATATACCATGATTTATTAATCCATTTGTGGGTCGATGGGCAATTGGGCTTCTTCCATGACTTAACGATTATGAATTGGGCTGCAGTAAACATTCTGATACAAATATCTTTGTTATAATGTGATTTTTGGTCTTCTGGGTATATACCTAGTAAAGGAATTATAGGATCAAATGGCAGGTCTATTTTTAGATCTCTGAGTATTCTCCAAACATCTTTCCAAAAGGAACATATTAGTTTGCATTCCCACCAGCAATATAGAAGTGTTCCCTTTTCTCCACATCTACGCCAGCATCTCTGGTTTTGGGATTTTGTAATGTGGGTTAATCTTACTGGAGTTAGATGATATCTCAAAGTAGTTTTGATTTGCATTTCTTTGATGATTAAGGATGATGAGCATTTTTTCATGTGTCTGTAGGTGGTGCACCTATCTTCTTCAGAGAAGTTTCTCTTCAAGTCCTTTGCCCACCCTGAGATGGGATCACTTGTTTTTTTCTTGCTAATACGTTTGAATTCTCTGTGTATTCTGGTTATTAAACCTTTGTCAGAGGCATAACCTGCAAATATCTTCTCCCATTCTGAGGGCTGTCTGCTTGCTTTACTTACTGTGTTCTTGGCTGTACAGAAGATTTTTAGTTTGATCAGGACCCAGTAGTGTATTTTTAATGGTGCTTCACTTGCCTGGGGGGACCTCCTCATAAAATATAAGACCAGGCTGATTTCTTCAAGAGTTTTCTCTGCATTTTCTTCTAGTATTTTTATAGTTTCATGTCTTTAAATCTTTAATCCAGTGAGAGTCTACCTTAGTTAATGGTGAGAGGTGTGGATCCTGTTTCAGTCTTCTACAAGTCGCCAGCCAGTTCACCCAGCACCATTTGTTAAATAGGGAATCTTTTCCCCACTGAATGTTTTTAATTGGCTTGTCAAAGATCAAGTAACGGTAGGTAGCTGGATTCATCTCTTGGTTCTCTATTCTGTTCCAAACGTCTATCTCTCTGTTTTTGTGCCAAAACCATGCTGTTTTGATCACTATCGATTTATAGTAGAGTTTCAGGGCTGGTCGCGTGATTCCTCCTGCTTTGTTTTTATTTCTGAGTAATGTCTTGGCTATTCGAGGTTTTCTCTGATTCCATATAAAACGAAGTATTATTTTTTTGAGATCTTTAAAATATGATAATGGAGCTTTGATAGGAATTGCATTAAAATTATATATTGCTTTGGGTAATATAGACATTTTAACAATGTTGATTCTTCCCAGCCATGAGCATGGAAGA
>CAUYRH010001951.1:0-13292 GCA_963574655.1 Perodicticus potto
CAAGGGAAGGGACAAGCCCCTTCTCTCTAGAGCAGGCGTCCTCAAACTTTTTAAACAGGGGGCCAATCCACTGTCCCTCAGACCGTTGGAGGGCCGGATTGTAGTTTAAAAAAAAAAAAACCATGAACAAATTCCTGTGCATGCTGCACATATCTTATTTTGAAGTAAAAAACAAAATGGGAACAAATACAATTCACACCAAAGTATGTGGCCCGCGGGCTGTAGTTTGAGGACCCCTGACATAGATGAATCATGAAAACAAACACAAAAGGCCACGTATTGTATAATTTCATTTATAGGAAATGTCTAGAATGGGAAAATCCACAGAGACAGACAGTAAATTAATAGATGCCAGGGGCTGGGAGGAAGGCAGAATGGGAAGTGACTGCTGATGAGTATGGGGGTTTCCTTCTGGGGCAACGAAAATGTTCTGGAATTAGACAGAGTGATGGTTGCGCAACTTTGTCAATATACTAAAAAGCACAGAATTGTACAGTTCAAATGTGCATATTCTACAGAATGTGAATTATATCTCGAAAAAAAAAAAAAGCACTAAATGAAATTCTCCCTTTCGATGAATGCCCAGATTACTACTCAGAAGGTGATATTTTCACCTTCCAGAAGCTCTGTGATTGAGACAAGTGTGAGGCCATGGGTCAGGCTACAGGGAATTGGAGGAGAGAAATCCCTGAGCGGTGTGGGAAGAAGAGGTGGCATCAATAGATTCTCAGAGATGGACCAGAAAAAAATTGGGCGTGTATAGGTATATCTGTATCAACCAGCTGGAAGAATGGCTTGGAAACTAGAGGGGTCTGGAAAGTTACTTCATTAATGCATGGTCTTAATGCCTCGGACTACAAAGCATCATAAGTCTCTCTCCCCTCTATGTGGTATGGTACAGGTCTGTGAAATGAAAACTCACTCGAATGTTCTCCATGTGGTGCTGAAGAATCCAGGCTTTCTGAAGAAGATGTGGACAAAGACTCTGAATAACCGCTATCACTCAACACCGTGTTCCTTCCTCTGGTCTGTGGAGCAGAGTCTGAGAACCCGGTGACAACTGAAGCACTCGCAACTTCGGGATATGAGGCAGAGCTTCCTTTTGCATCGGCAAATGTCTTGCTGTTGGTCGAGACCCAGTGTGCAGTGCTCTCTCCAGCTCTGGTGGATGGGAATGACCTGGACTCAGACTCAGTCTGAGACACAGAACTTCCATGTTGTGCCTCAGAACTGCTGACAAGTTGATGTTCTCCGAAGGCTGTAAGGTATCATAGGAACAAAATGCCATTGCATGGATATACGAGGGATCCCTCAACAGCCAAGAATTGAGTTCTCTCTAAGAAAAGAGGAACTTCTCCCAGGAACCTCGTACAATGTTTATTATATGTATAACCTGACATGCACTATCATGTTCTAAATAATTTCTTCAAGACAGTAGAAGTCTAGTATTAGTCTAGTCTAGATTCGTACTGCAAAATAGCAATACTAAAAAATAAATGTTGTGAACAGCATGTGCAAGTAGCGGAGTAACTTACAAGCTTGTGTGTTTTATTCTATTTCCCATAAAAAGTGGTCAAGGGAGTATGTCATTACATCCAACAAATAAGATGTGCATAAATACAGTGCTCAGGCAGAGCACTCTTCCAAAACACTTTTAATAATACAGATTATTCTAATTCCAAAGTATAGTCCAAAAAATCAACTATACGGAATAAATCAAACCATGAATTTGGGAACTACCTATACACTTGAGTGTAAAGATGAACAATGGAAGCTACGTTTGGAGAGTGGGCCAGCTCTCACTTTGAAGACAATACTGCAGAGTAAAAGACGACGGATCCCATCCTGAGAGCTCTCAGGCTGCAGTCTCCACCCCGCCAAGTGAGCTAAACGGCCACACATGCATTACTCAACTCCTCTGAGCCTTAGCATCTTCCTCTGTAAAAAAGCAGGAGGAATGACACCCATCTGACTAACTTCATATGATGTTTTCATAAGGATGAAAATCAAACTGCAAGAATGTGGTATACCAGACAAAGGAGCTGGTGTCATCAAATGAATGTTTTCTTTAGAGATTACAAATGGTCTTGAAGAGATTTCCCTGAGAAAATTCAACTACAGTAGAACCTCTGTAAAGGTGACTCCCCGAGGGACCATAACAAACTGGTCAACATATGGAGGTGGTCAACATAAGGAACTAGGCCTATTGTACTGATGCGTACACGTGGTGCACGTCTGGTCTGTGAAAATGAGGACAACTTGAGGAGGTGATCAATGTAGGGAGGTGGTCAACTATGGAGGTTCTCCTATATTTATAGTGTTTCAAGTAGATCAAGCAAAGATGAAATACTTACTTGGGGAATCATTTTGCCAACGTGAAGATGTAAGTCCAAGTTCATCTTCTGTGGATGGCTCAGTGAATTCCCCATCTCCTGGACTCCCAGTTACTTGACTGTTCCTTCTCGATTCCACTGCGGACAGTGACGAATGGACTGAGACTGAAGTCGTGGCAGTCTTTGAGTCCCCAGTAGAGTCCCCTGTCTCATCTGTAAGTCCCAGACTGAGAGTCAAAGATCGGAGCATCCTGGGGACGCCATCAGTGAATGTGGCAGCAGAATGGATACTCTTTGTCTGTCGGACCAAGGGGCTTTGGTGACCGGTGGAGTTGTTAAGCCCCTCCGTACTTCCAGAAGCTACAACAGAAGAAGATACGCATCAGAATTACTCAGGAGTTTAAGAGAATGAGGAATGTATCTAGGTACAAATTACAAATGAGGTCTACTTCACTTTGGTGGCCAGGTCTAAATACTGGGGATCTAACGGAGATAAAAACACGTGTGTGTGTGTTTACACGTACGTGTGCGGCCAGCACATGCTCCTTCACTCCTCACTCACTCGAATTCTCATATAGCTCAGTGGAGAAGCAATGAGACCCTCATCAGGCACAGTGAAACACTTACGCTCAACTACAAGGAAAACAGGAGAAAGCAAGGCAAATATATTATTTGCCTGAGTTTTAATAGAGGAAGATTAAAAGTTCTGCTGAATTCTACCTTACAGCTTAAATAGGACAGTCATGGTGATAAGGTTTTCATACTTTTGTTTTATTTGAGCAACGTAACCCTTTTGTTTAAATGCTATTATAGATTAAAGTACTGAACATAAAATAAATAAAGGTGGGGCTGCTGCAGGGTACCCAGGCTCCAGGTCACCACTGCAGAGGCCTAGGGTTTTGCAGAATATAGTTGAGACACTAATGACCTAGAACAGTAATTCTCAGCTTTGTTACCATCCCGGGCTCTTTATTATTCCTCATCTCATAGCCACCATAAACTTTGTTTTGAAAGACTCCTAATCAAGTGCATTTATTAAGTAACAGAACTTCTAAGCCAGCAGGAAATATTTATTATTACCCCATGAATTTTATTTAATCCCATCCCAAAGCAAACAGGCTTCATTACTGTAGTCAGTCTCATCCTCTGTTAGAGATTAGCTCTCAAATCTACATGCACCATTGGGCCACCAGGAGATCAAGGACTCCAGGAATAATTTTTCTAATGAATGGATGTCAGCCATTGGGTAACTGTTAAGAACTTCAAGACATGAATTATACTCCACTGGTCAAAAGGCATGGTCTGCTGTGCTTAAGTATGGGTGGTTTGTTCATGGCTCCCTTCCACAAAGAACTTTCCAAAGGATACCCTGAGAACTGACCTCAAGAAAGGTAAATTAAAATTTTCATTCCAAACAGGAATAAACTGCAGGAAATCTTGGTTAGTGGTAAGAAACATAGTGGGTAAGACCAAAGGCAAAAGAGAGTGCTTTTTTTTTTCAAGTTAAAAATAATAAAAAGTACTCTACACCTATATAGTGAAAGCCTTTGAGCTATAAATTATGACCCAGAAAACAGAAAATGGAAGTCACTACAAGCATCCTTGAAGATCAGTCTTGTGTACAGTTATAACCAAAAGTGCAAATAAATTTATTTATTAGAGACCAATAAATTTATTTAGTAGAGACCTTTACCTAGGGTGACAGACTCACTCTGTCACCCTGGGTAAAGTGCCAAGGCATCATCATAGCCACAGCAATTCTCTTGCCTCAGCCTCCCAAGTAGCTGGGACTACAGGCATAGGCTACCATGCCTGGCTAGTTTTTTCTATTTTTAGTAGAGACAGAGTTTCACTCTCTTTTTTTCTTGAGACCGAGCTTCACTATGTCACCCTTAGTAGAGTGCCGTGGCATCACAGCTCACAGCAACATCAAACTCTTGGGCTCAAGCGATTCTCTTGACTCAGCCTCCCAACTAGCTGGAACTACAGGGGCCTGCCACAACGCCCAGCTACTTTTTTGTTGCAGTTATCATTGTTGTTTAGCTGGCCCATGTCGGGTTTGAACCCACCATCCTCAGTGTTATGTGGCTGGCAGCGTAACCACTATGCTATGGGGGCCGAGCCTCACTCTTGAGACAGAGTCTTACTTTGTCACCCTCAGTAGATTGCCGTGGCGTCATAGCTCACAGCAACCTTTAACTCTTGGGCTCAAGTGATACTCTTGCTTCAGTCCTCAGCTGGGTCTACAGACACCCACCACAATGCCTGGCTATTTTTAGAGATGGGTTCTTGCTCTTGCTCAGGCTGGTCTTGAACCTGTGAGCTCAGGGCAATCCACCTGCCTCAGCCTCCCAGAGTGCTAGGATGACAGGCGTGAGAGCCACTGCACCTGGCCCAGGGTGTCTCACTCTTGCTTATGCTGCCCTTGAACTCCTGAGCTCAAGAAATCCACCCATCTCAGCCTCCCAGAGAGAGTGCTAGGATTATAGGCATGAGCCACTGTGCCTAGCCCATGGATAAATGTCAAATATAATTTGAGAGAGTACAGGAAACAAAAGGTTCCTCTTACTTGTATACAAAACCATCGAACCAGCTATACCTAAAACGTAGCCTGAGCTCTGGTCACTGGACCTAAATGAAAACAAAATGAAGATGCAGGCAATTTACAAAACTAGTAAATGAAACAAAAGAATAAAAGAGCTAGGGTGGCCCCTGTGGCTCAAAGGAGTAGGGCGCCGGTCCCATATGCTGGAGGTGGTGGGTTCAAACCCAGCAGCCCTGGCCAAAAAAAAACCTGCAAAAATAAAATAAAATAAAATAAAATAAAGAATAAAAGAGCTGGACACAAAAATAGAATCCTAGACCACCCAAACTCACCCTTACTTAAAGTAAACCAAAGCAAACAAACAAAAAACACTTTAGTAGTAAAGAAAAAGAAAGCATAATAGATACGGCCCGAATCTTTCCTCAACCCCTGAGCCTCTCAGGCCTGACCTCATTAGGCTTATCTTCTATATCAAGCAGATTATAACCTCAACGATCACCAGATGTTCTTTCAAAACTATTTTATTCCCAGTACATCGCATTATTCCATCCATTCAATGTTCCCATCAAAACACGACGGTGAGTGTACTAGGTTCATCCTAAATTACCCAGGCCTGTTCACCACTGGTGGTTTTAGCAAAAATGGCCACAAAAATACAATCCCAAAAGTCATAAATGCTGAAAGTCATGAAAGAAAAATGGCTGTGTTCTTCCCTGAACCTGAGAGCTCTGTAGAACTCTGCTGCTTCATCTCACCATCTCATCATTATCATCATAAGATGCTACCATTTCCTGACCAAAGACGGTGCACCAGGCATTGTGCTAAGTGCTTTAAATACAAATCTCATTTAATCCTCATAGTAAAGCTATGAAATGTGTGTGACTTCTGTAGACCTGGTGTCTCTTAACAGAAAGGGGAAATGTTTGGCCAACTACACAGTCACCACTTACATTCCTCGGTGAGCACCTGCTAAGTAAATCTAGGGGGAAATGTGCCATGTTTCCAATCAACCAGCCAGCTTGTTCTTCCTTGCTCATTTCTAGCCCTAACGGAGCCATTCAAAAATGGAGAGTCCATTCATATGGGAACAGGAATAAGCCAGGTTCTGAACCTTTATAACACGAGGTGGGAAGAACGCCCCCCAGTACACAGGTCACTCTCCCATCACAGCACAAAATACGGGAACCTGAGGCAGGCATCAGAATGTTCACCCTTGATTTGACCGCTATCCAGAGCTTGCCAAAAGCATAGCTGAAGCAGCTGATATTTGAGAAAGATATGCTAAATCTACAGTCCTTTCAGTCATTTATGCTTTCTCCCTTTACAAAGGGAAATCACCACAGAGCAATTTCCCTGGACGGCTTAGCTCAGCTGCCCACAGAAATACTTTTATAAGTTGAGATCCATTATTATACCCTCAGTTCCTACTGACAACCTATATAAAATATTACCTTTTAGAGAACATTAGCATAAGTTCCACAAACCAGTAACTGAAGGCATTTTCCAATATGATCCTCCACATTTCTTCTATAAATAGCCCTCTTAGATTTACCGCCCCCACAACAATTACGCCTATGGATGAAATGGTGTGCTTACCTTATCTGACAACAATCTCGTGCCCCACCCGGTTTCCCTTTGTGCCCTGGTTTCCAGGAAGCTCAGTGCTAAACTTAGCACTCAATTGTAGCCGCTCTCACACAATTCAACATACACATATCTCTTTCCTTGAAAGAGAACTTTCCCCCTTTTCTTTTCTTTTGTTTTCTTTTCTTCCCAATGATCTGTCATATGTGGTCATTAATAGAAAATGTGGAAAGAGGTGAAGCAGCAAGAAAAATAACTTCAAGTGATTTCTCATCTCTTTTTAAAAAATCTGATTCTGTTGCCCGCGCCTGTTATCTGCTTTGAACTGTAAGGTGTACAACGTGTTTGTGGGCTGTCGCAGCCTCAGCAGAGGTTGTAAGGCTGGGCTGGGCTGCGGGTGCGTTTCTGGGTAGCTGAGTGAGGAGGGAAAGGAGGCCACAGAACACAAAGGCTGGATGTGTGTGGAGCAGCACAGGCTGAAACTAGAAAGGACGTTTCCTATCAACTACAGCTCCTTTCATGTTTCAAATAAGGAGCCCCCTCCTCCCTGGGCCTGCCTCCCAGTTGTCATCCTTGTGTTCACCTAGTGAGAAACATCACTAATCTGGCAGGGGTCAGCGCCAGGATTCTCCCTGGGTCGTGTTTACTAGTAGATGGCAAAGCCAAATGCCAAAGGCACCAGTCCCTCCCTCCCCTCCTTCCTTATCACTTCAACTATTCAGAGCTGGCCAGGTGGGCCAGCAGACTCCAGGTCTGCCTTTAGTGGGTCCTGCTGGCTCTCACCAGAGCCCCTGGAGCTCCCATGTCATGTGGTAAGAAAGGGATGGTAGCAGGCGCTAGCATAGCTTTGTCTGCCTGTGGCTTCAGGTCCTGGGCACGCCCCCTCTGCATCCCCACAGGGAGGAGGGAAGTTGGCAGGCTGGGTTCAGGGTCCTTGGATGCCTGGCGATAACCCCCCCATTACAGGGGGTTACAGGCCTTTACAGCACTCAGAGCCCTCTCCCAATGCGGTGGGACTCTGCCTAGAACACAACACCCCATTCTCCAAAAAGGAAGAGGAATGTTCAATAAAAGACTCGAGAAATATGGTGGAACTCTCTGACAAGTAAAAGTATAACGTGTTGAAAGTACAAATGTTCAAAGAATTTGAGGGGCAATTTTTTTGTGTATTGAAAAATGTAGGTGAATGCAGATCAAGTCTAATAAAGTTGGAAACATGGGACAATTTTCAAATTTACCACAATAGTAGGTTGAATTTAAATTGTAAATATGGAATGACCCTAACCACAATCAAAGTGTAGCTTCCTAGAAAATGCTTCATTTCCACCCTTTAGTAAAGTTGGTTATAAATTACTGAACCACAGCACTTTGGAGCAGGAAAGGATCGTTGCTTTTATCCAACCAACCAGTGTTTATGAATAATCTTAAAAAGCAATCTTCTAAAAACATAAATCATAAATTATATCCGTATGCAGTCAGCAGGAAACGTTATACGGAGTACAAGGAAGAGAAACCGGCTGCTTTAAATAGACATTCCAGAAAGGACCTTTGGGTTTAGTTGTTGCTTTGATGACATAAACCCAAATTCTGTGTCTTACAGAGTACTTCTAAAAACCTCAACCTCAAAAAAGTTGGCAATGGTGATTTCTGAAGCACCCTAGGCTCTGTTTCTCAAGAATATTTCCAGCCTTCTCCGTGCTGCTCCCTGAGGTACGAGGAAGAAAACTCAGCAGCCCACACAGACCCCGAGTGAAAACTCAGAGGAGAGTGAAGACTGGCGGTCCCCAGCATTCTCTGTGGCCCATGGCAGGATGTGCCCTGTGTGGCTGCAAGCTAATTCCCATTTCTTCTCAGCTGCATCTGGTCCTAGGGGGCCCTAAGAGAAATGACAGACACTGCCTGTGTCCTCAAGAAGACTCTAATCTCTTTGGGCTGAGCTGTTATGACAAGGTAAGTAGCACAGAGGGCCAGAGGGCTGAAGAAAGGCTCACGGACGTGGAATGCTTGAGCGGAGACTCGGCTGAGGAGTAGGAACCGGACTGGCAGCGAGAGGACAGCCCTCCACTGCAGTCCTACCGGCATGCCTTGCAGACGCCTGCATCACCTATGTTATTATTTTTCAAAAGGACGCCTGGAAAAAATGCATATGCCTGTTTTGTCTTGGAAGGAAATATTTTGTGCAATAATGAAGAAATAAAAATTTAACCCCTCATCGAATGGTATAATGGTATAATGCTAACCTTTTCATGACCCCCCAGCATGTCTGTTTGTAAGAACAGACACCAATAACACTTTGTCATATGCGCCTATGGGGTGGGGTGGCGGAGGCCTAGAGTGGTGGACAGAAAGGCCTAAAGCAGGCACAGACCAACTGTGATTTTACTCCTTATGCTGTTAGAGAGAACACATTTTAAACACGAACTTCAATACTGAGATAAATTGCATAGGTTGTATGTATTTGTACCCCAAATGCTTAGCTTTCTTGTTTTTTTTTTTTTTTTTGAGACAGAGTCTGCTCTGTCGCCCTGGTAGGGGGCCATGGCTTCATCACAGCTCATAGCAGCTGTGAAGTGATGTGCCTCAGCCTCCCAAGTAGCTGGGCCTTCAGGCACCCCCCACAATGCCTGGCTGTTTCTTTGTTACAGTTGTCACTGTTGTTTAACAGGCCTTAGCCAGGTTCGAACCCACCTGCCTCAGTGTATGTGGCCAGCGCCCTAACCACTGAGCTATAGGCACTAAGCCACTCAGGCTGGCCTTGAACTCATGAGGTCAAGCAATCCACCTGCCTCTGCCTCTTAAAGGGCTAGGATTACAGGCATGAGCCACAGTGCCGGCATAGTGTTTTTCAATCTTTTTTATCTCACAGCACACTTGAACCTACAGTTAAATTCCTGCGGCATATTTACATTATGCTGATCCAAAAAAAAAAGAGTTAAAAAAAAGAATATATGTACTGTGCTTTGAACTTCTTTGGAAAATAACTTAATTAATGATCTTTAAAATTTTTCACAGCACACCTAAAATCCTCTCACGGCACACCAATGTGTCAGGGCACACCAGAGGAATATGACTGCTTCAGAGGAATGGCACTTTTGCTTAATGTCTTTTCCCTTTAAGCTCTATTACCAGTAGGCAACTAGCTAGCTAGACACATCAATTTACGTCCATTGTGAATGACTCTGAAATGGCCTATGGGGAAAGGAATACTTACATGAGGAATGGTCAGCAGAGTAAGCCGGGGTCTTAGAGAAATGCACCAAGGAATGGTCTGGTCCTGAGGAACTTCCCTTTCTGGCCTCTAGGGCAGGAAGAGAGGCCTGGTTGGAAAACGAAATGGGAGCCGCTTGGGTGTGCACGGTGACTTCTTCTGAGAGCTCCAGCTCCCTCTTCAGTGAGCCTTGGGATGGTCCGCCCTCCACTGGAAGAGGGGCAGTTCTTTCTCCAGACTCTGAACTCCTAGCTGGCAGGTAAAGCCTTTCTGAGGCTGAAAGCAGACAGCATCAATTAAAATTCTACCATTAGACTTCAAAATGTCTTACTGTGCCTTTAGTGGGTTCAACTTTGACTGCCATAAAATATACAGACATGAGAAAAAATTAAGAACAATAATTCATTGTATGAAAAATGTACTCCTTGGCACGGTGCTTGCAGCTCAACCAGCTAAGGCGCCAGCCACAAACACCAGAGCTGGCAGGTTCAAATCTAGCCCGGGCCTGCCAAATAACAATGACAACTACAACCAGAAAGTAGTCAGGCGTTGTGGTGGGTGCCTGTAGTCCCGGCTGCTTGGGAGGCTGAGGCAAGAGAACTGCTTAAGCCCAGGAGTTGGAGGTTGCTGTGAGCTGTGATGCCATGGCACTCTACTCAGGGCGACAGCTTCAGGCTCTGTCTCAAAGAAAAGAAAAAAGAAAAAGAAAAATGTACTCCTTAAAGAAAAACCACAAACCAAGACAAAGATTTTGCATTCTGTGGTAAAATTATCAGAAAACAGGCACACTAGAACTAAGTATCAGATGACGTGGAATCAGAGATCAGTGTCTGGTTGTCAGGACCGCCACCCACATCCCACAAAGGTGGTCCCAGAATTTACTCAAATTCAAAATAAAATTCCCAACATCTGGATGACGAATAAAACCATTCAATAGCTCACGCAGTTTCTAAGCTCTGTAGCCATCATTCATGAATGGGATACAAAATAGTCTCCTATGTATTCTTTTCTTTTTAGAGACAGAGTCTCACTTTGTCACCCTTAGTAAAGTGCCGTGGTGTCACAGCTCACAGTAATCTCCAGCACTTGGGCTTAGGCAATTCTCCTGCCTCAATCTCCCGAGTAGCTGGGACTACAGGCACCTGCCACAACACCCGGCTATTTTTTTGTTGTAGTTTGGCCGGGCCGGGTTCGAACCCGCCACCCGCAGTATATGGCGCCGGCGCCCTACTCAGTGAGCCACAGGCACCGCCCTCTCCTATGTACTCTTTATAGAATCAAGTCCCCCATCCAGACCTCCTGTGACTAGGACATGGAACCATGAAGTCACTGAGCACTTCCTCCTCTACTTTCAGGCCATCACCATGTCCTGTCAACTGTCCTTTGTGAATCCCTTCCTCTCTGTCCCTGAGGCTGCCGGGCTACGGCTGTGTCTGGAATTCTGTCTGCCTGGGTGGTCCCAAGACCAGGTTCACTCCATCCTCCCGCCCCACACCAGACATGTCCTAGCTGCCTACCAGGCAGGTCCTCCCAAAGTCACATTAGTCCTGTCATTCCCTTGTTCGAGACTTTCAGTGACTCTTCCCACCACACCAAATCTAAACTGCCTGCGTTCCAAAGGCCTCCATGCCTGTCCTTAACCCCATCCACACAACCGTCCCGCCTCCTCCTCCTCCTATCCCCTGTGGGCAACATATGCCCTCCCCAGGGAAGGCTGCTGGTCGTATCACCCATGGAGGCCACACTTGCCTTTCTCTCTTCCGTACGTTCACTCGCATCATCCAGGCATTCCCATCCTCAGCCCCCTCTGCCCCCTCACTCAGATACACAGATGTAGGCTGTAATCCCAGCTACAAAATCTATTACCTGATTCACCTACATGCATTGGGTTAATTAACTTCTCTGAGCTTCTGCTTCTAAATTTCTTTCTTTTTTTTTTTTTTTTGTGTGACAGAGCCTCAAGCTGTTGCCCTGGGTAGAGTGCCGTGGCATCACAGCTCACAGCAATCTCCAATTCCTGGGCTCAAGCGAGTCTCCTGCCTCCGCCTCCCAAGTAGCTGGGACTACAGGTGCCCGCCACAACGCCTGGCCATTTTTGGTTGCAGCTGTCATTGTTGTTTGCCAGGCCCCAGGCTGGATTCGAACCCACCAGCTCAGCTGTACGTGGCTGGCGCCTTAGCCCGTTGAGCCACAGGCACCGAGCCTGCTTCTAAATTTCTAAAATGAGAACAACATGGCCTCATGGGCTTGCATAAGGATTGGGAGGACAGACGTGGCAGTATGCAGGAGCTACCCAATCAGGGCTAGTTTTCTTTTCTCTTTTTTTTTGCAGTTTTGGCCGGGGCTGGGCTTGAACCCACCACCCCCAGTATATGGAGCTGGCGCCCTACTCCTTGAGCCACAGGCGCCGTCCAGGGCTAGTTTTCTTTGTCTTCTCTTCCTTAATCAACACTTACCCATCAAGCCCCAGCCCCTTCCTGAAATTCTTTGTGAAAAATAGCACAACACTAAGCCAGGCAGACCAGAGCAAGAACAACCATTTGAGCCACATCAACACACAAAAACCCAAGCCTGGCTTTCTTTTCCAGCTACGTATCTCACAGACCTCTGAGATTGTAGCATGTGGCAGGATCCCTGGAGGGGTGAGGTTCCGACTGGCCATGGGCTGTAGATGCCACAGGCCACTCGGCAAGTCTGCACCCCGACCTGGACTGTACTTAAACGTGTGCCACAGATGAGGCCCAAATCACAGGCCGGACCCACCCAGCCCAGGACCCTTAGGTGGACACAATGGCCCAGAGTAAGGGGGAAGGAATGGCAGAAATTTTGTCTCCCAGGACTGAACACACTTGAACCAAATGGTCAGCACCAGCACAAACTCACCTAAGGCGTTGCTCTGGGAAGCGAGAGCCGTTGCCGTCTCAGGCAAGTCCCCAACAGGTGAACTGGTGAAGTTTCTTCTATTTGAAGAGTCCCGTCTTCCTCCAGCAGCCGCTGTCTCCCTTAGTAGAGTGAGGACTTCTGGAATATCCGAAGAAGCAAAGTTACTTGTAGAGGTCTCTTTGGAGGCCACTGTGGAAACGTCCTTTTGATTCTGATAGAAGGTGATGTTTTCTGTGCGGGGTTCCGTGTTGTTCTCTGGCCAGTGGTTCCTTGGAGTGGCTGAAACAATAAGAAAATGCGTCAGGGAGAACAGGAAGGTAAATCTTCACAAAAGACTCCATGAGATAGAGCATGGGGAGTGGATTCACGCAAAATAAACCCATCTTTCTTCTTTTCTACATTAATTATTCTTATAATACAAGAAATTATAAAGCAACAATACAATCTAGGATTAAATTTTACAGTGTAACTCAAGTGAGGGGCGGGGCAGAGGGGAGGAGAGAGGGGAATGGTGTGCTCTCACCTAACAGGCACAATGTAAGGGTATACGCCACACCTCCTGGGTAAGGGGCACAACTACAACTTGGACTCTGTTTAACAAATGCAAACAGGCTCGGCGCCTGTGGCTCAGCGGGCTAAGGCGCCAACCACGTACACCTGAGCTGGTGGGTTCGAATCCAGCTCGGGCCCGCCAAACAACAATGACGGCTGCAACCAAAAAATGGCCGGGCGTTGTGGC
>CAUYRH010001957.1:0-10422 GCA_963574655.1 Perodicticus potto
GTTTATAAAACTCCACTTTCATCTTTTTTTTTTTTTTTTTGAGACAGTCTCACTTTGTCACCCTTGGTAGAGTGCTGTGGCGTCACAGCTCACAGCAACCTCAAACTCTTGGGCTCAAGCAATTCTCTTGCCTCAGCCTCCCAAGTAGCTGGGACTAAAGCACCCGCCACAACGCCTGGCTATTTTTAGAGATGAGGTCTTGCTCTGGCTCAGGCTAGTCTCGAACCTGTGAACTCAGGAGGTCCACCCACCTCGGCCTCCCAAGTCCTAGGATTATAGGTGTGAGCTAATGTGCCAGGACTCCACTTTCATCTTGGTTAGTTTCTTTATCTGTGAAATGGAGATATAAGAGTACTAATATCATAGGATTGTTATGAGAATTAATTGCCATAAAGTATTCAGATAATGCCTGGCACATAGTAATCCATAATAAGTGTTAGTTAGATTAACTTGCAAAAATCTATTTCTTTAACAGAGATTCTTTTAAACATTTACCTGGGCTCCCTTTTTGTAATGTATTGTGCCTGTCTCTAATGATGAAGAAAGGGGTGATAATAGTACATTTATATTTGATAATACATGACCTTCCTATCACCAGCTGAAGTCATCAGCATTGTCTTTATGTGACAGAATGGATATCTTGGTTTGTCATTACTGAGCTTGTTGAATTCTGGAAGTCAAGATTGAGATGATTGTACTCTCTGGAGCAGTTTGAATAAAATGTTTTCTTAATCTTTGTTCTCTGTTGGTATGTATACTAATGGAATTACATTCCTTTCCTGTTTACCTTTAAGGACATGGGGGATACTTATTGATTTCCAACTGCTTACCTGGCTGGGTGAGCTGACTGCCATGTTAATCCTTAAACCTCTTAAATATATTGCTTAGTATATCATTAACCTGGTTTATACCAGCAAGATTTTTACTAAGACCCCAAAAGTGATCAAACACACACACACACACATTTTGTATATAAACTCTCATTATTTCCATGTGGTATACCTCATCTGAAGTCATTTTTAAAGATTGAAGTGACAAGCATTCTGTTGCTCCCTCAACAAAGACATTTGCCTCCTTTGTAGTTACAAGTCTTCTTTAAATTTTAATTACCACGGTTAAATTAGAAAAAAAATTCAACAAGTATTTGTGACTCTCTTTTTTTCTTGGCACCTCTTAGTAATTGGTCTTCATTATTTACACAATATTAGTTGCTGAAACCTTTGACTAGATGAGTTTGTTTGCATTGAAAAACTAGTTTCTTAGTGATAGGATATCAGCAAGTGAGGTCTGAAACAAGCTTCACTTTTTAAGTGAAACCTGTTTAGAAAACAAACTTGATTGAAGAAGAGATACTTTTGTGTCCTTCACAAAAGTTGGTTTACTGTGAAATAAAACACGGTGATGACAGACGGACTTAGAATATATGTGGCAGAAGGTGAAGTGAACTGTTGAAGATGACTAAGAGATCCCTGTTTGCTGTCTTTGACAAGCAAAAGCATCTTTTAAATATAAGATATTAAAATAATAAAACAACGATAGAAATAGAGTTAGGTAACTAAGAACGAATATCTTTCAAAATCTTTTATACAGTCACACTGAACAGCAGGTATATATATATATTTGAATTGCTTCCTGTACATTTAGATGAGAGCATGTTCTCTATTAACTTGGAAAAAAAACAGGTGCCATAATAGGAATTTCTGTTTCCTAAAGCAGTCAACTTTGTGCATTTTTTCCTTTTGTTTAGTTGCACATTACATAATTTTCCTTTTAAAATGGAATCTTTTAAAATGAACTTTGATGACGAAAGTAATGCTGTTGGACTTTGAGTTCAGTTCCTTTCTGTTTCACAAACTTCCTTTGAGGTGGTGGAAGTGTAGCAGTGGTCCTGTGGAAATAGAACGTCACCCCTCTCTATGACTAAGGTCCTTCTGTGTGTAAAGTGGATGATACTTTTGCTAAGTGCATGGCAGGCTCTTTTTTTTCTTTCTTTTTATTTTTGATATGAATCTCACTATGTCGTCCTGGGTAGAGTGCTATGGTGTCACAGCTCACAGCAACCTCCAACACTTGGGCTTAAGCGATTCTCTTGCCTCAGCCTCCCAAGTAGCAGAGACTACAGGTGCCCGCCACAACACCCAGTTATTTTTTTTGTTGCAGTTGTTGTTCAGCTGGCCCAGGCCAGGTTTGAACCTGTCAGCTTTGGTGTATGTGGCCAGTGCCCTACCCACTGAGCGATCAGTGCAACCGTACGGACTCTTTTTAAGTGTAACTAGTAAAAATGTACAAAGAAAGCTGTTGCTTCAAGCTCCTTGTTACAGCGGAAGTTAACTTAAGTAAGTATTCTAATGTCTAAAGAAATGAATTTGTAAGGATAATATGTAGCTCCCATCCTTGAACATTCCAGTTCAATTCAGATTGGATCAATTCGATGTATTTCATTTTAGTTCAATTCAATTTATTAGTTTTTGAAAATAACTAGGATCAAAACACTTTGATAGGGAAGTGTAAGATGAATCAGATACGGATTTTGTCTTTGACAACTCAGTCTGGTTTAAGAGTTTTGCGTGTCTATATAAGACCCAATGGCTCTCCTATAAAACATGTTAAAAATGAAGTATCAGTACACAGTGTTTAAGCTATTGGAGTAATCTACCCCTATAGCCATTGTAATCACATTAGACACTTTCTCAGGCAGAAAAATGATCCTTATTTTCCAAAATAGTAATGTAAATGCTTCTTAATAATTTAAGCCCCCTGACATATCATCTTTGCAATCTCCTAATCTTTAACATACCTTCATTGGTTTATTTTCTTTCTCTTCCTCTGTATGAAGATTCCCTAATTCTTTTTTTATTTTTTGAGTAGGGTTTTGCTCTTTCGCCCAGGTTAGAGTGCAATGATGTCATCGTGGCTCCCAGCTCCTGGGCTCAGTTGGTTCTCCTGCCTCAGCGCTCCAAATAGCTGGGACCACAGGCATGCACCACCATGCCTGGCTTATTTTTCTACTTTTTGTAGAGATAGGGGTCTCACTCTTGGCCTCTAATGTGCTAGGATTACAAGCATGCACCACTGTGCCCAGTCTCATTCCCTTTTTAAAATTATCTCTCATTGAAGTTCATCCTATTTTCATCAGGTATATTAAATACAAAGATTTTTTTCACACCTGTTTATCCACATATTCAGGGACATGAGTTAATAGTTATGTACATTTGTGTGTGTAGTCACACATATCCACATACCCTTTTCTTACACATTTAGTAATATTTATTCAGAATGGCCAGCTTAGATCTGAGTGAGGTGGAACACTTCTAATTTTCTATGAAAATTTCCTAGAATTTTCATTTCTAAAAATATGTTTAATACTTATTTAACTCTCTCTTGTTAACTGTTTATCTTTTTCTTATATGTCCATTTCATCAATCCCAGTCTTTTGTGGGTACCACACTATGCTTTTTCTCAGTAGACTGATGATCTGTTTTATTTCAAAGACCCAAAGACCCGAGGCATGTTAAACATGTAGTATCAATGGGGTTTTGCTCTTGAATCTTGAATAGACGTCTAGATGTCCTTGATAGCTCCTTTTTTGAGTATCCAACCTTACTTCTGTTATATGTACCTTTCAGAGTAAACAGCTCTTGTGGTGGAAGCATGATTTCTTAAAAGGAAAATGGGCTTTAACATTAGGTACCTTGTTTTAATATGACTCCTTTCCTAGTTTTTAACGTTGGGTGAATTTATAAAAAGATACTGATAATATATACCTCATAGAATTAGTCCCATTAAGAGGGTCTTTTCTGAATGATTCTATCATATGCGTAACACTCTTGCCCTTCAACATGTGTAAGTATAATTTATATGGTAGTAGGCTTATTTGTAGATTGCTTTATAAAAACTGTCTTTAGTTTATTGGGTTTTTGTTAGTTTTTTTCTTCCTTTTGCAATAGATAGAATGAGGATAGGTTCTTTCTGTTCTCCTTTGTCCCCTGTCAGTGCCTAATACATCAGTCGGCACATCAACTCTGGTACTTAATGCCAGAAGAGAAAAATATTGTATACTTCTGATTATTCCTCTGAAGACTTTAGTCAGTCTGCCAAAAAACATTTGACTGCTGTTAATGTGCCAGGAGCATGTTCTGGGTGTTAAGAATATAGATGGGAGCAAGATAAGAGTTTCTACCCTCAGGAGCTAACCACTGGGTGGAGATAGAGACAATAAACATTAAAACTTTTTCACATATTGTTATGCACTAAGGAGAGGATAAAACAATGTCCTCCCAACAACAATTGGCCTTGGTTGGGAGGTCACATTTGAGTTGGGACCCAAACAATGACTTGTGAGCCATGAGAAGGTAAGAGATTGGCATTCCAAGCGAAACCAAGTTGAAAAGTCCTGTCATGGAAGCTGGCATCTTAGTGGAATGATGAGAAGAGCAGTATAGCTATATATAGAAAATAGGAAAGAAAATAGAAGATCAGAGAGGCAGGAAGGAGGCAGATTATTTAGGGCCTTGTAGTTGAAGGTTGAAATTTTGTACCTTATTTTAATTTTAGTAGGAAGGCTTTAGAGAGTGTTAAATGGAGATGTGACATGATCTGATTCATATTTCAGAAAGATAATGCTAGTTTCTAGGTACAAGGTGGACTGTATTTTAAGAGTTAAAATGGAGGTGGGAAACTGGTGAGAAAGCTATTTTTGTGTTCTAGGAGAGAGATGAAGGTGGCAGGGATGAAAAAATAGCAGTATAAATAATGAAGTGTAGGTTTTGAGAGATAGAATTGTTTCTACTTCAAATTTTTTTTTCCTTGTGACAGAGTCTCTATTGGTACAGTGCCATGGTGTCATAGCTCACGGCAACCTCAAACTTTTGGGCTTGGGATTTTGAGAGGAAATTGATTTTTTTTGTGTGTGTGGGAATCAATAGTTCTACTTTGTTACCCATATTGAACAGCCTAGCAAAGATTTCAAATTGATACTGAAAATATGAGTTTGGGCCACAGGGAAGGTGTTTGTTCTGAAGATGAACTCTTGAGCGTTAGTAGCATTTAGATGGTTGAAGCCAGGGCCCTGGATACTTTCACCTATAGAGAGGAAAGAATTAGGAAAACATGTGGGAACTGAGCTCTGGGAGACCCTGAGATTTATAAACCAAGAAGAGAAAATTCAGTCATGGAGAATGGAAAAGAGTAGTCAGTAGAAGGGTAAGAAGTTATGTTGCTTTCAAATGTTGCTGAGAAGTCAAGTAAGATGTGAACAAAAATCGATCATTGGCTTTGGTAAGAGTTATTGGTGACTCAGATATGGGATATTTCAGTGGTTCTTTTTTGATTGCATGTTTTTCTTTTAACAGAAGTGAGAATAGATTTAAGGAGGGCAAGAAACTGTGAGATTATGGTGTTGGATGTAGGGGATTTGAAGTTGCCAGGAGTGCTTTTTGGGACACCTAGTGGGGAAGGGGAAACTGCAGACTGTAAATGAGATTGATGAAGCCTTGTGACAAGGACAGCCATAAAGAATGTGAAGGGGGATAAGGTCTGATGACCTCTGCCTCAAAGAAGCTGGGGTCTTTGGAAGGGCAAATAGACCAAACAGGTTGGAAACTGCACTAGGAAGCAAGAATAAAACTCACTTCCAGGCACCGACTTACATGTGGTAGAGAAGGAAAGCCTTGCTTGAGAGCACTTCAGTGAAAGCCATGTCTTCAGGGGATGGGTAGGTAAGGTTTTAAGTTGAGGGTATGAGTGAGTTTTTTAATAAACATAGTTAATTTTTTACACATTTATCAAGCACTTACTATGTACCAGAAGCAACTGTTCTAAACCCTAAACACACATTAAGTCACTTGATCCTCCTAATAATCCTATAATCTAGGTACAATTATTAGTCTCACTTCATGAATGAGGAAATTGAGAAGCTGAGAACCTTGCCTATGGTCACACAGTTGGAAGTGACAAGACTGGATTTGAATCTTGCCAGTGTTCCAGGTTTAACCACTCCCTACACTGCTGATGGTGGATAATGATTTCCAATACACAGCAGAGGTGTTTAGGAAGGAAGCGAGATGGGGCCAAATTGGAGGCTAGAGAGGGTAGTACTGAATGAAGAATTTTGTTTTGAAGGATGATCTTGGAAGCTTAGACTTCTGATGGGGACTTTAGGGAAAAGTAGTTTGATGAGCTTGTTCTCTTTTTCAGACCAAAGAACAACTTGAAGATCTTAGATGACTGGTTTTTCAGGGGGCTTGAGATGTTTTGCTAACTGGGAAAAAGTGGCTAATGAAAATTTTGAGGTAGCAGCCGATACCACTATGAGGAGCTACAAGGGTAATTGATTGTATTTGGGTAGCAGTGACCTATCATTTTATTGCTTTGTCATATTGACAGTCTTAGGGGAACGTTATATTGACTAGTTTATCTTTCTGGCCCTAAAATTCAAGAATGGTAGTTCTTACCATCTTATTTTATTAAGACAACCACTTTTGGGTACAAAATTTGGAACAATACTAATGACACTAAAAGGAAGATGAAAATTGACTTTGATAATAAAAAATTTTATTTTTTGATTACTGCTTGCAAAAGTAAACTCCTTTTTGCTGAGTTTAAAATATATTGTTTGTTCATCTTGAAAAATGTGTAAGAATTCTGCCACTCAGATAATTATGGAAATCTGTTATTTTATTTCTGTCTATATTGTAATACAGTCTTACATTACAGTCATGTACTGCTTAATGATGAGGATATACAGATATTCTGAGAAATGCATTGCTAGACAATTTCATCTTTGTGCAAACATTGTACATATAGTGTACTTACCCAAACCAACCTTCTACATATGTTGGCTGTACAGTATATAGCCTGTTGCTCATAGACTACAACCTGTGCAGTATTTAGTTACTGTGCTGAATGGTGCAGGCAGTTGAAATATGAGGTAAGTGTTTGTGTATCTAAACATATCTAAAGACAGAAAATGTATGGTGAAAACATGGCATTACAGTCTTATGGGACCACCATTGTCTATGTGGTCTGTCATTGACTGAAATGGTATTATATGGTGCCTGACTATATTACTTAAGTAGTATAAACACAAAATCAGATCTTATCATATATATAGTTTTCTTTCTTTTTTTTTTCACTTTTTTTTTTCTAAGAGCATTTTCCTAGATGATTAAGAAGTCCTTTTAATTCTCATGCCTGAAGACCGGATAACCGGGTTGCTGAGTGGGCTAAATTTGGTATGTTATAGGTAGGGAGTTTTGCTTTATGTTTCAATCAGGATTTGTCTGAATTTCCTTTCCAAACTATTGAGTAAGCCTCATTATGCTCAGGTTACTTTCGGCGGTAAGAATGGTCTCATTTTCAGGAATTAGAGCACTGGCCAATCTAAACCCAAACCATCTGGGTTCTCTTTTCATCCAGCTCAGTCCTGACTGAAGACTTGATGACCTATAATGGGAAAAGTGGGGGCTGCCTTTGCTCCCCTTGCTCTGCTTCAACTTGCTCTTTCATTCCTCCTTCCACACTCACTTTGCTGCTTCTGGGTGTTCAAAACAGAACTTTGTAGTTCTTTTCCTGCTGCTCTTTGTAGTTCTCTCTTCCTTCCCCTAGCTGTATGACCATTATCCCTTGGGTTCTTCGGAGGGGCTCCTGCGGGCAGCCCTCTTGCTACATCTGTGATAAGAGATGTACTCTTTGCCTGACCTCTTGGGAATCCACTCACTTCTATTCTCTCCTTAGTGTCCTCACGTACTCCTCGCCTCTTGTAGCAGATGCCCACTTGCCTTTGCAAGTCAACTTTCCTTAGCGAAGTCCCAAGGAAATGGCTTATTTTCAGGCCATTCTCATTTTTGTCCACTTGAGCAATGAGAAGTGTCACGTGCCTGTGGCTTATCAAACTGCAGACGTGCAGCTTGCTTGTTCCATTAATTGCCCTCTCACTTTATTTGACTTCCTATCTTCAGACTTTTCCAGGTGAAAAGCAGATACCATTTCTGTTTGAACTTCAGATGATACATGTCAGATTTTCCCAAGCACTCTCTCATCCATCTTCCCAGGGTAGATACTGAGATCAGCCTGTCCTTTATTTTATTTAATTTTTTTATACTTCCATATAATCTTTATTGTAACTATAACAACATCCCTATAGTTACAAGGAAGAGAAAAGCACACAAAATAGTAACTTTGACAACAATATTCTCCCATATATTAAAAATTTAAGTCCTTAGGAGAAAAAGATTACTGAAGAATTTATTCCGCTAGATTACTTTAATAGTACATTATTTTGATCTGTTATAACCATAATCTTGGAAACGATAAAGTTTAGCATTAGGGGCAGAATCTCATTTCATTCCTTGTGTGTTAGTGTTAAAACATTAAAAACCATTTATTTTTATTAATCAAGACATTTATTAGCCCATAGCCTAAATAAACCATTTTTTTTTTTTTTGAGACAGAGTCTCACTCTGCCCTGAGTAGAGTGCCATGGCATCATTGTAGTTCACAGCAAACTCAAGAATCTTGGGCTCAAGCCATCCTCTTGTCTCAGCCTCCCAAGTAGCTGGGACCACAAGTGGCTGTCAGAAGGCTCAGCTAATGTTTCTATTTTTAGTAAAGATGGGGAGTCACTCTTGTTCCTCATGGCAACCTATCCTTTATGATATGAACATTCACATTCTGAGACAGGACACTTGAGTTCTGCAGAAGTGCGTTGCCTAAATTTTCTTCTTTCAGGTCTTCAATTTCTGTAAGTAAAGAAAACCTTGGAGCACCCCTTCGTTTGGCTTGATAGAGGAGAAAGATACTCTCTCTCTATACTTGGAGAGAAAAGGAGAAAACAATGTTCTCTATGTCTGTGAATCCCTTCTAGATATCACTACTATGAATCTTTACCCTTATCTTGTATAGCTTGAAGATGAGTGATAAGGACTGTTAGTGGAAGGGCCAGTTTGGCCACCTCTTGGGGAATCTTGTGGCAGTGTGTCTAGCTACTTTTCTTGAGGCTTTTGGTTGAAATTATGATAAAATAAGAAAACTTTCCTTGTCTTGTTCTAACTGCTAATATTTTATTGTATGAATTAACAGTTCAAGTGTTTTTATAGTAAATTACTATTAGTCACTATTGATTTCTTCATATGGAAGCTTCAATCAACCCTTAAGGGAGTGACAAAAAGAACTGTTTACACTACAGAAATGGAAGGTAGGAGACCTGGGGCTCAGCCCTGCTTCTGCTACTAACTACACAAATTACTTGAGGCAAATTGCATACTTTAGTTAGGTGTCATCTTTAAAATGAGAAAGTTAGACTAAAAGATCTCCAAGATTCCTTCTGGCTCTAAAGTTTATGAATCTGTTTCCAAGGCATTTCTACTGTTAGAACCACACCCTCTAGAAACTTGTTGACAGATTAAGTGGAGCTTTCAAAATAGAGCCAGTACTATACCATTCCCTATCATTCTATTCCATCCATTCATTTCATCATTACTTAAATACTACTCTGTTTACTTGTAGGAATCCAGCTATTGCTCCAAGTTCACATACAAGGTAGATGCTGTCCCCTTTTCTGAGAGAGAGAGAGAGAAAACAAAAACAAAAACCACAGTTTGAGAAACTATAGTTGAGCAAATAGCAAATAAAATAACAAACGTAGTGTCAGTACAGTTCCTGGTATACGGTAGTTGCCTAACAAATGTTAATTCCCCCTGAAACAAAGGTCAATTAAGTCATTTGAACATATCTTGTGGGCCACACTAATGGCGTCATATTATGGCTAAGATTTTGGTGATTGTCGACATTGTTAGTATATTACACATATGATGCAATAATATAACATTATTTGTTATGGGCATTTAGCCAGACCTTTCTCTTATCCAGACCCTCTTTTAACTTATTAATTGCTAATTCTTATGGATGCTATAGTAGAAGCTTGAGTATCACCACTTATTAGGTAACATTCTTAATTAAATGGTTTCAGTTCATAATTTCTGTTGCCTCTATAGTTTTCCAGTATTTCCCAAACACCTTGATTTGTGTGTGTCATAATGAAATATTAGGATTAACAGATGATGGGCACATAAAAAATTTTAGGAAGCCATGTATCGTTTTTACATATATTATCCACATAGGAGGAGAGGCACTGGCCTTTTTGGAGGAGATTGAACAACTCCGTGTGCCATGTTCATTATCCAACATGTTATTTCATGTATATAGGTCATTCCTACTGAATTATTAGCTGGGCAGGTCTGATTACTAATATTATCTGTGCAAAGACAGATTAAACCTTACAAAACCAGTGTTTTCTGGATATGCTTCTGTCTATAGCTACCCTTTGCTCATTTAAGTGGAAGAATTAGACATTGCTCAGAAGATAGACCAAATTGGATTCTCGCTCATATAACTGGGGTGGTAGAGCTTGTCATTCCATATTCA
>CAUYRH010001960.1:0-7500 GCA_963574655.1 Perodicticus potto
CCTGCGCTGTGAAGCCCAGTGACTTAAGTCACCTAGAACCAATAGAATGAAGACACAGCATTCAAGCCTCACCACACCGCCGCCCCGACCAATGAGAAGCTCCAACAATACCCCGCCCTCTTTGCCTTCCCGCGCTTACAAGCTTAAAAGGCTGATCCCTGCCACCATTAAACAGACCTTGACAAGAACTTTGCTTGGTCTCGCTCCTTCTTTCTCGCCCATTGCTTTTCAGGCTGGGTCCCCCTCGCGCCCACGAATAACCGAGTCCCGCGGGATGGGACACCGGTTAAGGCAGACACAAGTGAGGATTGCGTAGGAGAATAGGGAGCACATAGCACTAACCTCCTATACCTCCCAGTTAGGATGAGGGTGAAGACATCCTTGTACATCACTAGGAACAATGCCTAGTCCATGTGAAGTGCCCTTTAAAGGGCAAGAGTCCTTTACAAACTGGAGAAGGTAACAGGTAACAGTAAAAGAAAAAATTGGAAAGATTAGGCACATGAGCCTCTTCCATGTGCAGGAGGCTCTCTGTAACTGAGAGAGAGGGGTCACTGTCAGAGACCAAACAGCAGCCTCCAGGAGCTGAAAATGGTCCTTGGCCAGCACCCAGGAAGAATAGAAAAGTCCTCAGTTCTACAGTCACAAAGAGAACTGATTTCTTCCCACAACCTGCATGGAAGCAGATTCTTGCCAGATCCCATGGACAGGAGTGCAGCTGGGCCTCGATCTTGACTCTGGCCTTGTGAGAGTCTGTCTACACAGAGAATCCAGTCCAGCCTGCTTGTACTTCTGGCCTACAGAACTACGATAATGTTGTTGTGTTAAGGCACTAAATTTGTAGTCAGTTGGTGTTCAGCAATAGAAATGTAATAAATTAGGTAAAATAGGCAGGTTACAAAAGAGTACAGACAGTATAATTTCCTCCTTGTTTATATATTCATGTATTAATGAGTCTGCAGAGTAAAATGAGCAGAAGTATACATACAGTGTTGTTAACAGGGATGCTTGGTTGGCAAGTTGAAGTAATTGAAAAGAATGTAACCAGCAGACAACTGCAAAGTCTCATAACTCATTATTTTCATGGGCTATGTCTCATGGATTGAACTTTGACATTCTGTGAGGTCTTCTCGAATGCCACCTAACTATTGGCATTAATCTCTCTCTTTTTTTTTTTTTTTTTGAGACAGAGTCTCACTATGTTGCCCTCAGTAGAGTGCTGTGGCGCCACAGAGTTTGCAGCAAACTCATAGTCTCACTATGTTGCCCTCAGAGAGTGCTGTGGCGCCACAGCAACCTCAAACTCTTGGGCTTAAGCAATTCTCTTGCCTTAGCCTCCCAAGTAGCTGGGACTACAGACACCTGCCACAATGCCTGGCTATTTTTTGTTGCAGTTGTCATTGTTGTTTAGCTGGCCAGGGCCAAGTTTGAACCCGCTACCCTCAGTGTATGTGGCTGGTGCTCACTGTAACCACTGTGCTATGAGCGCCGAGCCGGCATTAATCTCTTCTTGCTGTTTGTCCACAGAGTAGTATTGGCGCCCTACTCCTTGAGCCACAGGCGCCACCCAGCTGTAGACATTGTTGCAAAGCCAAAGTTTTGGCTTTGAGATCTGAAAAATTGGATTTCAAAACCTAACTTCACTACTTAGGAGCTTTGTGAAACTCGGGTAATTTAAATACTTTCCATGGCTTTAGTTTCCTCAAGTCTGAAATCTGAACAAGAATACTCACCAGCTGTGGTCATTGTGAAGCTTCACCCAGATAAATGCAAAGCAAATGATACCACCATTGCTGAGTACCTGGGCCACTCCCAAGGTGAAAGCTCACTGAATTATTATGCTTATATGTTCAATCAAGTTGAGCTGTGTTAGTAGTTTTCAATTTAGTCTTCCCCATGGTCCTTCTTTGATCATGTCTTGGTATTCTCAAGTGCCTAGCATGGTGCCTGGCATCTATCATATGCTTGGTAACTTCTGCTTCAATTAATGCATGAGTGAATAATCTGAATTTTGGTAAAATCAAATGTTTGATTCCCAAGACGATACAGACTGCAGTCACATAGCACTGTCATGAGATGTCAGTACAAATAGGAAAACTTTGCATTTGAGGAATATTGTGGTCTATATTCCAATCCTCTTCTAGGGCTTCACAGAAAAAACACAACTGTAATACTGTGAAGGCAGAAAACTCCTTCCTGCTTTCACTGTGTTGGTGAAAACTGTGTAGGTTGTGCCTTACAGACACAACCCTGTTTTACAAAGAAAAATTTTCCTGCTGAGCTTGTAGTCTTGAAGACAGACAAAGGAGACTTCATTTGGGGACAATTTGATATGCACAGCCTTTTTTGTATTTCTGCTTTAAATCTTCGTCTCCAGGCTTGGGTCAGAAGGCAGCATTGTAAAGAATACAGAGTCAAATACTAGTTTTTTTACTGAACATTGGTGCTTCTGTGCAAGTTTCTCAACCTTCTTGAGCTTCCTTTTGGCCAGTGGGGAAAAAACAAACAAACAAACTTATAGAGATCACTAATGTGATGTTGCAGCTATGGAGATTTAAGCAGAAGAGCATTCTCTAAAAGTCTAGTCCCCAGAGTGTCCTGGAATGAAAAGGGAGTATTTTCTTTGCAATGCTGAAGAGATTTGGACAATGAGCCTTCTCGGCCTTTACTCGGCCTTTACTCGGCCTAAAGCATTCTATCTCTATCAGGTCTACTAGCTCTCTGGAAGGCCTTGCTTTGACTGATACCCAGCTGTAACATCCTCTTCACAAACACACTCTGTTGAGTACAAAGATTATCTCACCAGTCTCTAAAAATGGCTATGAATGCCATGGTGGCTCAGGCTTCTGGTGTTCTCCATGACAAAACCTCCAAGCTGAGCATTGTGGGCTTATAAAAATGTCTTCAGCTGGGTGGCGCCTGTGGCTCAAGGAGTAGGGTGCCAGCCCCATATACTGGAGGTGGCGGCTTCAAACCCGGTCCCGGCCAAAAACTGCAAAAGATAAATAAATAAAGATGTATCTTAAAAAAAAAAAAAAAGTCTACAGCCTGTTTCTCATCTGCTTTAATGATGTTTCCTAATGGTTAACATTGACACTGGCATCTTTTCTCTGGGCAAATTGTTGTGAGACTGGCTTTCCCCTCCCCCAAAGAGTTGGTGTAAATAGCCCATGAGCTGCTGGAATGCAGACCTCTGATTTTTGTCTTCCTACAAAGAGATGAATTCTGGAATGCATGGGAATTCTACCTCATTTCCTGCCTCAACAGGCAAAGTGGCCCCATTGCTATTGGAAAATAGTTGATACCCCTGTCTAGGGAGCCCACACACAGTGTGTGCAGCAGCTTCAGGAAGGAATAAAAAATAGATAATAAGATAAATGATGTTTCTTAACATTTATAATGTGTGAAAGAGGTTTGATGAGCTTTATTTTATTGATAAAGACATTTTATATTATGTTGAAAACACATTATTTTGTTTAAAATATGGACTTAACTAGGCCACTTCAAGGAAGCTAAAAGAAAAGCCAGCCAGAGCAAAAATAGCCCTGGGAATACACTTTCTAGCAGAAACAGAATCCATTTCATATTTCTACTAGGGCTTTCTTATTATTTCCCTACCTTTCCCGTGATTCAAGATTCATATAGGAAGGTTCCTGCTTGCCTATGTTCTTCCTTTCTATTCTTTCTTTATCACAATTTTTTTTTGAGACAGAGTCTCACTTTGTCACCCATAGTTGAGTGCTGTGGTGTCATAGCTCACAGCAACCTCCAACTCTTGGGCTTAAGTGATTCTCTTGTCTCATCCTCCCAAGTAGCTGAGGCTACAGGTGCCCACCACAATGCCCGACTATTTTTAGAGATAGGTTCATGCTCTACTTCAGGCTGGTCTTGAACTTGTGAGCTCAGGCAATCCACCCTCCTTGGCCTCCCACAGTGCAGGGATTACAGGCAAGATCCACTGTGCCCAGCCCCCCTTTATCATATTAAGGTATGTTTTTTGTCTTCCAAACTCTCAATCACATTTTCTATCCACTGAGTTCATCACTTTCTCTTTCTGAAAACTTTCCTTTCTACCTCCCTCCTGATATTCACTTCCAATTCTTTCTCCTTTTTTCAATCTATTTTGTTGCTTTGGCAATACCCATGTATCTTTTTTTTAACAACCAAAAATTATGAGGCATAGACAGGATGAAAATTGTTTGCAGTCAGCTAGAAATAGCTGGGAGAAAACCACTGAATGGAAATGATCTGTTTGTCTTTCTTCCCTTGGCCTTTGTGAAGCAACATCAACTTTGATAAATGTCAAAAACAGAAAAACCACAGGCTCGGCACCCATAGCACAGTAGTTATGGCACCAACCACATACACTGAAGCTGGCGGTTTGGAACCTGGCCAGCTAACCAACAATGACAGCTGCAACAAAAAATAGCCGGGCGTTGTGGCGGGCGCTTGTGGTCCCAGCTGCTTGGGAGGCTGAGGAAAGAGAATTGCCTAAGCCCAGGAGTTGGAGGTTGCTGTGACCTGTGTGACTCTATGGCACTCTACTGAAGCTGATAAAGTGAGACTCTGTCTCTACAAAAAAAAAAAAGATGTTGGAAGAGAGATTTGTGCCACCTTGAGTTCCTGTAGCCACATGGGTCTCTTACTTTGTCTCGTGGAAGAAAGAACAGACCTAATGAATCAGAAGCTGCATTTTTGCAAGATACCAGGGGATTTATATCACATTGAAGTTTGAGAAGCACTGATCTGGAGCAGTGGATTAATGCTCCCCCTCACTTTGGAATCACCTAGATCAGCACACTTGAACCTTCAGTTAAACTTTGATGGCATACTTAAATTATGCTGATAAAAAAAAAAAAAGAGTAAAAAAGAAAAAAGAATGCACTTACTATGTTTTGAACTTCTTTCAAAAATAATTTAATTAATGATATTTAAAATTGTTATGACACAACTAAGGTCCTGCCATGGCACACCAGTTGAAAATCACTGACCTATACCAAAAAATTGTTTAAAAATACACAGTGGGGGGCGGCGCCTGTGGCTCAGCTAGTAGGGTGCCAGCACTATATACCGAGGGTGGTGGGTTCAAACCCGGCCCCGACCGAACTGCATCAAAAAATGGCCAGGCATTGTGGCGGGCGCTTGTAGTCCCAGCTACTTGGGAGGCTGAGGCAAGAGAATCACCTAAGCCCAAGAGCTGGAGGTTGCTGTGAGCTGTGACTCCACGGCACTCTTCCGAGGCCGCTAGAGTGAGACCATGTCTCTACAAAAAAAAAATAATAATAATACACAGTGGGTCATACTCATTGGACATTCTGAATTAATTAGGATGGCACCTAATTGGCAGCTAAGCATAATTGTTTTAAAAATTCCTTGTGTTGGTTATAATGCACAGGCATGCTGGAGAACCACTGATTGCAGTGAGGAATGAGAAAGCCTACAGGAGGGAAATGCCTGATCAACACCACACAACACCAGCACTGGAGGGAAGGTTGGTAGACTGCTATTAACCACCCTTGAAAAAGTGCATCGTATACACATGTGTCTGAAGTCCATCCCCCATATATTTGAAGGGAATGCAAGTTGTCCTCCTTTGGCAGGTAGATTTGGTTCAGTTTTCTATAAGTTTGAACCAACCAAAGTTAGTCAAATTTGCAGCAAAAAGTAAGGATCTCTCCTTTTCCAGGCATTATGTTTATGGATTCACTCAATAAAATAGACTTCCCATGTGGGAGGTACTTCTTTAGTGCCGGGACTTTAGAAACAGGGCCTACAAAGAGTCTGCAATCACTTTGTTATTTTAGTGAATTGGGTTCCTGTGTGCACAATGATAAAGCACATTCCAAGGAAGCTTGGTTCATAGGTGAACCAGGGGTGTTAAGACAAAGAGGAGAAGCAATTCATTGCCCTATATCCCTGGGAGACATCTCCCATGTATACTTAACCCAGTAAATGGTCTCTCACACTCTCCTTTAAGCCATAAAAAATTAAAAAGTATTACTACAGTCTTAGTAAAAGCACAAATGTTGAATTTTAAACCTGAAAGCTTAAGGAAGTATTTCTAAGGTTTCATAAATTGTTAGGGGAAAATAATTTTTTTTTCAATAAACATCAAACCTTGTAAGTTTTATGATTTCTTTTAAGAAGTAGCTAATACTGTAACTGTTTCTTTGTGTAACAGAACTATTATGTAAAATGCATATATTTAAAATAACCACATACTCATTTCTTTTTCCTTTTTTTCTATGAAGCCAAATTGGTGCTTTGGAAAAGGCAGCCAAATAGGCAAAGAAGTAATTTTATGAAACTGCACAAGGCTCTCCTAAGGGTGTCTGATTTCAATACAAACTACTAGAATATTAATATTCTCAATTCAAATATCCAGTTTAATCCAACTCATGCTGTCTCTCCTTTTGTGGGGGGGGGGGAGATAGAGTCTCAATCGTCTTGGGGTTGAGTGCCCTGGCATAGGTCACAGCAGTCTCCAAGTCTTCGGCTCAAGAGATTGTCATTTCAGTAGAAGAGAGAGGCTGTGACACCCATATATTATTATTATTATTATTTTTTTTTTTTTTTAGTGACGGGGTATTGCTCTTGATCAGGCAATCTACCCACCTTCGCCTCTCAGAGTGCTAGGATTATGGGCGTGAGAACATCACCATCCCATCCAAAAATGTGAATGAAAAAGATAAAATGTAAAAGAAAAAGCTCTCACAGACGGATGTGACAATAACTGACTCATCAACGGAAAAGAGCCTCAAAACTCTGTAAAACAATTTAGAGAGATTGGTTCTGAGTCCCGCAAGTGATCCGGCCGGTCAGGTTACAGGTTGGCCTTGAACATTTAGGGAGACGGGAACGAGATATAAAATCATCAGTCTGTAGGTGGAAGGTGTACATGAGTTTGGCCTGGAAAGACAGGACCTCTGTAAGCAGAGGAGGGAGGAGGTTGACAGGTTGATACAGGACAAGTGGCTTCCCAGCCAGCGTGTGCACCTGGGGGGTGGAGGGGCCCAGACCAGCTGCCTCCACCTTGGTGGTGTTGATGTGGTGGCAGCAAGGAGAGGAACCAGCAGGCTGGTGGGTAGGCAGGGGGTCCAGACAACTGCTGGGGAAACACCAGCACCTTAGGTTTCCCTCCCCTTGCACTTATGGCTGAACAGGGAACCCCCATTTTCTAGGCCTGGTCCATTTCATGTAAGTTTCCTAGGCCTGGGAATGAAAGGCATTGTAGCCTTTCATTCATGTCCCAGACACAAGACACACTAAATGTAACTATATAATTACGGCGGGCCCCATGCGACTATATATACCCCTAGAGCCCAGAGAGAGACAGACAGAAGAGAGAGCTTTTCTCTCCCGACTTGGGTTTTCTCTCTCTGCCAGGAGCTCTGGCACTTCTGTATTCTTTTCTGTAAATAAATCCTGTCTTACCACTGATCTGTGGTCCTCGGATTCATTCTTCAAATAACTGAGACCAAGAACCTACTGAAGAGCGAA
>CAUYRH010001961.1:0-10054 GCA_963574655.1 Perodicticus potto
CAAAGCAGTTTTATTATTGACAGAAGATCAAACTAGCCCCAACATTCCCTCAAACTAAAGCCTAATCCAGAACAAGGCCCTAACATGCTTTAATTCTATGAAGGCTAAGAGAAGTGAGGAAGCTGCAGAAGAAAAAAAAAATTTTTTTTTTTTTTTTTGCAGTATTTGGCCGGGGCTGGGTTTGAACCTGCCACCTCCAGCATATGGGGCTGGCGCCCTACTCCTTTGAGCCACAGGTGCTGCCCTGCTGAAGAAAATTTTAAAGCTAGCAGAACTTGGTTCCTCATGAATCAACTTAAACCTCATGTTTTAAGAGCCCTCTCCATAACATCCAAGTGCCAGTGAGGCAGAAGTGCTGATAGAAAAGCTACAGAAAGTTCTCCAGATGATCTAGCCGAGGTGATTGATGAAAGTGGCTGCATTAAATAACAGATTTTTACTGTAAATAAAACAGCCTCATACTGGAAGAAGATATCATCTCGGACTTTCATAGCTAGAGAAAAGTCAATGTCTGACTTGAAAGCTTCAAAGGACAACTGACTATCTTATTAGGGGCTTAGGCAGCTGGTGACGTTAAGGTGAAGCCAGTGCTCACTTACCATTCTGAAAATCCTCAGGCCCTTTAGAACCACACAACTCTACTCTACCCGTGCTCTATAAATGGAACAACAAAGCCTGGGTGACGGCACAGGTATTTACAGCATGATTTTATCAAATAGTTTAAGCCCACAGTCCAGACTTAAGGCTCAGAACAAAAGATTCCTTTCAAAATTTTACTAGTCATTGACAATGCCCCTGCTGACCCAAGAGCCCTCTGATGGAAATGTCTAAGGAGATAAATGTTGTTTTCATGCTTAACACAATATCTGTTCTGCAGCTCATAAATTAAGGAGTAATTTTAACTTTCAAGTCTTATTATTTAGGAAATACATTTTGTAAGGCTATAGTTGCCATAGATAGTGATTCCTCTGACAAATGTGGGCAAAGTAAAGCAAAAACCTTCCAGAAAGGAAGGTTTCGATTAACCGTTCTCGATTAAGAACATTTGTGATTTCTGGGAGGATGACAAGTATCAACATAACAGGAATTTGGAAGAACTTGATTTCAACCCTCATGGATGACTTTGAGAAATTCAAGACTTCAGCAGAGGAGGTAACGGCAGATGGGGTAGGAAATAGTGAGAGAACTAGAATTAAAAGTGGAGCCTGGCAGGCGCTTGTAGTCCCAGCTGCTCAGGAGGCTGAGGCAAGAGAATTGCCTAAGCCCAGGCGTTGGAGGTCGCTGTGAGCTATGTGAGGCCACCACGGCACTCTACCGAGAGCGATAAAGTGAGACTCTGTCTCTACAAAAAAAAAAAAAAAAAGTGGAGCCTAAAGATGTGAGCGAGTTACTATAATCTCATGATCAAACTTGAATGGATAAGGAGCTGCTTCTTATAGATGAACAAAGAAAGTGGTTTCTTGAGACAGAATCTACTCCTGGCGAGGATGCTGTGAACACTGCTAAAACAACCACAAAGGATTTAGAATATTACATGAACTTAGTTGATAAAGCGAAGGCAGGGTTTGAGAGGATAGACTAGAATTTTGGAACAAGTTCTACTGTGTGTGAAATGCAATCAACCGGTATTATATGCTTCTTAAAAATCTTTCAGGAAAGGAATTGGTTGGGTAAACTTCATTGCTGTCTTATTTTAAGAAATTGCCATGGACACCCCAACCTTCAGCAACAACTACCCTCATCAGTCAGTATCAACATCAAGGCAAGATCCTCCATCAGCAAAAAGATTACGACTCACTAAAGGCTCCGATGAGCATTAGCATTTTTAGCAACAAGTCTTTTTTTTAAATTAAGGCACATACTTTTTTAGACATATGCTATTTATTTCACACTTACTAGACTATAGTACAGGAAAAATAGTATAACTTTTCCATGTGCTAGAAAGCCCAAAAAGTTTGTGTGACTTACTTTACTGCTATATTTGCTTTATTGTGGTGGTCTGGAACTGAACCTACACTGTCTCCATAATGCCTGTACATTATGACATATCACTGGGATGGGACCCAAAGATAAATATAAAATTCATTTATGTCTCATATACACCTTATACACATCATCTGAAGACTTTATACAATATTTTTAATTTGTGTCCGAAACCAAGTTTTGAATGTGTTTTGACTTGTATTTTGACCATGACTTGTCACATGAGGTCAGGTGTGGAATTTTCTACTTGTGGTATTACGTTGATGCTCAAAAAGTTGAATTTTGGAGCATTTCAGATTTTGGTTTTTCAGGTTAGGTATTCTCAGCCTATATGAGTATGTATACATATATACATGAGAGAGAGAGACAGAGAGAAACTACCATGTATGACAGGTATTCATGAAATTATAAATTTATGACTTTTTTTTTTTTGGCCAGGGCCAGGTTTGAACCCGCCACCCACGGTATATGGGGCCAGTGCCCTACTCCTTGAGCCACAGGCACAGCCCTAAATTTATGAATTTTTTGCTTGAATTTATAAAATAACTTTCTAACTGGTCTCTGGCTCTGTGACAAATGAATAAATCTAGCACTCTATAAGGATACATATAATCCTATATATTACATAACTTTTCTTTTAATGGTAATACAATAAAATATGTTTTTGAACAAAATTTTGGGAGCAGGGGTGGTATTTCAACTCCATTTGTCAGGCCATCCACACATGGCCCATCTGGCCCCCGATGGCACCTCCTGCCAAGCTAACATGCCCTTTTACCAAGACAGGGAATGACCTTGGAGATATGGATTTTCCTTTGGGGTGAGCATTTACCATTGGAATGACTTTGCCAAAGCTGTAAAATTATTTGAGACTTTGTTTTTGCATCTCTAAAATATGAGAGTTCTTGGAGGTGGTATCTATGATCGTTTCTGTAGAAAATTTGCGTGCATGTTTCTGTAGAAAACTTGTGTTTGTAACCCATGTTTGCATTCTGAAGGCAACCTAGATCTTTGAATAAAATATATTCACTCATGTTCTAGATTCTAGGAGGGTTTTTTTTTTTTTTTTTTTTGCCTAGGGCTGGGTTTGAACCCACCACCTCCAGCATATGGGGCTGGCACCCTACTCTTTTGAGCCACAGGCACTGCCCTAGGAGGTTTTTATATATATATATATATATATATATTTTATTTTTAGAGACAGAGTCTCACTTTGTCACCCTTGGTAGAGTGCCATGGCGTCACAGCTCACAGCAACCTCCAGCTCTTGGGCTTAGGCGATTCTCTTGCCTCAACCTCCCAAGTAGCTGGGACTACAGGCACCCAGCTAATTTTTTGTTGCAGTTTGGCCAGGACTGGGTATGAACCTGCCACCCTGGGTATATGGGGCTGACGCCCTACTCACTGAGCCACAGGCGATGCCCTAGGAGTTTTAATAAAATGGATATCGTAGACATTTTGCCATTAAAAAGACTAAAGGAAATACATGGAATACTATAATTTAAAAGAATATGGGAGATTTATAAATACTGACATAGTAGATATCCATGCATATTGCTAAGTTTTAAAATTTAGCTGCAAAATATGTACAGTATCATTTTATTTTTTGTAAGAAAATAGTGCTGAATGCCACTATCAAGGGAGGTCTGTGTTAATCTTCTAGGGATTCCATAACAAAGTACCACAGACCACAAGCCTTAAAGGGCAGAAACTTATTTTGTTACAGTTCTGGAGGCTTGAAGCCCAAGGTCAAGGTGCTGGCAGGGTTGGTTTCCCCTGAGGCCTCTCTCCTTGTCTTATTGACGGCTGTCTTCTCCCGTATCTTCACATGGTCTTCCCTCTGTGTGTGTCTGTGTCCTCATCTCCTCTTCTTAGAAGGACACCAGTCACATGGGAGTAGGGTCCACCTTGATGAACTCATTTAACTTAATTACCTCTTTAAAGATCCTGTCTCCAAATATATAGTCACATTCTGAGGTCCTGGGGGTTAGGACTTCAACACATGAATATCGGAGGGACACAGTTTGGCCTATAACTATCTGTGCCTGAGGTGTAATAGACAGTTAGGAAATAGTTGAAAAACTGAATGAATGAAGCAAATGGGATTACTTTGTTCTCAGGCACAGTGGGAAGTTTGTGGGATACTAAAAATGAGGAAGAGCATGGAAATCATGAGCTCCAGGGACAGAAATCCAGATATAAGCTGTGAGACACTATTGAGCAAAGGCATGATGTGACATTGATGTTGACATTGTCACAGGCACATTAGACTGCTGCTGCTTTGCCCTGTGGGTTGGAGCAGGGGTGAGCTTGAAGGCAAGATCAGAAGAGAGGCTATTTCAGTCATTCCAGGTGTGGGGTGATAAGGGCCTTGTGCTGGTGGTAGCCACAGAATAAAAGCTGGAGACAGGTGGGTGTGTCTGGAAGTTGTTTCAAGCTCCTGCACCTGCTGATGTGTAAGCAATGGCCACATTCCACCTTTACCTTGAGAACAATGAGTCCTCTAGAAACTGGAAATGCAGTGGCTATCAAAACATTGTAGGATGAGCACATAAGGCCCGAGACACCAACCATTCCACATACCTTCTTTAATTTCAAAGCCCTCTCAATGCTCTGCAGCTGGGTCCTGTCCCCATATCAGAAGATTACACTAAGACTGAAATTTTCACTGGTTCGCAGAAGCATTAAATCCTTACCATGTCTTGGATTTTGTTGTCCTCTCCTCTCCTCACACCTATTGCACTTACTAGAATATCCCCTCTTTTCTTTCTTACCTCTGGAAATCCATCCTGGCTTATATATTGCCTTCTCCATGCAGCCCTCCATGATTATTGCAGCTCACATGGTACTCTACCTCAGCTGAACCTCATTATGCATATTTTCTATACCACAAAATGTGCCATGATATTAAATAAGGTATTAATGCACATGCTTCAGATATTTGCAATGTTCATATGCCATGCAAACTCCCCCAGGAGACTCTAACTCCTTGAGGTTATAAATTTAGAATTTCTCATGCTTTTTTTTTTTTTTTTTTGAGTCAGAGCCTCAAGCTGTCGCCCTGGGTAGAGTGCTGTGGCATCACAGCTCACAGCAACCTCCAATTCCTGGGCTCAAGCGATTCTCCTACCTCCACCTCCCAAGTAGCTAGGATTACAGGTGCCTGCCACAATGCCCAGCTATTTTTTGTTGTAGCCATCATTGTTGTTTGGTGGGCCCCAGGCTGGATTTGAACCCACCAGCTCAGGTGTATGTGGCTGGCGCCTTAGCCACTTGAGCCACAAGCCCCGGAGACTTCTCATGCATTTTTTATATTTTCCAACCCAATACACATTAGGTGCTCAACAATTTCATGCTGAGACAACCACCAATATCTCATAGGTCAATGGAGGATTTTTCCCTTGGCCCAGGAAATGGGGTTAGTTGGTCAAAGGGCAGAGATTGAATATAAGCACATTCATTTTAATCCATAAAAATGGCCCCTAAGTTCCTGCCCCACCAATTCTCTGACGGTTCTCAACAAACCATCAATGCCACGTCAGAAAGGATTCTTAGACCTCCGAAAATAACTTATGAGTAGGAGCTCAAAGCTGATGTATCTTTGCTTACATAATATTGATAAAAAGGTTGAGCAGACCAAGCTCTTGCCAGTCTGTATCCAAGGAGATGATTAACTTGTCCTGGCAGGCAGATGGAAGCAAAACCACTGATAAGAATCATTCAGAAAGCCCAAGGGGAAATGGTGCCAGGTGGCCTTTGGGAAAGAAGACAGTTTTTTGAATGCTTTTTATTTGAAGAGGACAAAGGACAGTTGACTGTATTTTTGGAGAAATGTAACAGGTGATACTCAAATTCATATGGAATTGCAAAGGTCCCAGTAGGGCAAAAACAATCTTGAAAAAGAACAAAGCTGGCTCAACACCTGTGGCTCAACAGGCTAAGGCGCCAGCCACGTACACCTCAGCTGGCAGGTTCAAATCCAGCCCGGGCCTGCCAAACAATGATGGCTGCAACCAAAAAATGGCCAGGCCTTGTGCTGGGCACCTGTAGTCCCAGCTACTTGGGAGGTGGAGGCAAGAGACTCGCTTGAGCCCAGGAATTGGAGGTTGCTGTGAGCTGTGATGCCACGGCACTCTATCCAGGGTGGCAGCTTGAGGCTCTGTCTCAAAAAAGAAAAAAGAAAAAGAACAAAGCTGAAGGACTCATATATCCCAATTATCTAAACTTATTGCAAAGATATAGCAATCAAAACAGTATGGTACTGGCATAAGACTAGACTTGTAGGCCAACGGAATAGAATTGAGAGTCCAAAATAAATCTATATGTCTATGGTCAAATGATTTTCAACAAGGTGCCAGGTCCATTCAATGAGAGAAATAACAGTCTTTTCAACAAATGGTGCTGGGGGCTCAGTGCCTGTGGCTCAAGTGGCTAAGGCACCAGCCACATACACCTGAGCTGGCAGGTTCAAATCCAGCCTGGGCCCACCAAACAACAATGATGGCTGCAACCAAAAAATAGCTGGGCATTGTGGCAGGCGCCTGTAATCCCAGCTACTTGGGAGGTGGAGGCAGGAGAATAGCTTGAGCCCAGGAATTGGAGGTTGTTGTGAGTTGTGATGCCACGGCACTCTATCCAGGGTGACAGCTTGAAGCTCTGTCTCAAAAAAAAAAAAAATGGTGCTGGGAAAACTACATTCACATATGCAAAAGAATGAAGTCAGGCTCCTCTCTTTACACCATATACAAAAATTAACTCAAATAGCTTGCTGTGAGCTATGACGTCATGGCATTCTAGTTTGGGCAACACAGTAAGACTCTGTCTCAAAAACCAAAACAAAATCAAAAACAGAAATTAACTCAAATAAATCAGTGACCTACGTATAAGAGCTGAAAACATGAAACTCTTAGAAAAAAATAAAGGTATAAATCAGGACCTTGGATTTGGCAATGATTCTTAGATATGACACCAAAACACAATCAACAAGAGAAAAAATATGTTGGATTTCAAAATTAAAGGACACCAAAAGACATTATCAAGAAAGTGAAAGTATGACCAAAGAATAAGAGAAGACCATATATCTGATAAAGGTTTAATATCCAGAATATACAAAGAACTCCTAACACACAACAAGACAAACAACCCAACTTAAGCAATTGGCAGGGCAGCGCCTGTGGCTCAAAAGAGTAGGGCACTGGACCCATATGCCGGAGGTGGCACGTTCAAACTCAGCCCCGGCAAAAAACTGCAAAAAAAAAAAAAAAAAAAAAGAAATGGGCAAAAGGGGCAGTGCCTATGGCTCAAAGGAGTAGGGCACTGGCCCTATATACTGCAGGTGGTGGGTTCAAACCCAGCCCTGGCCAAAAACTGCAAAAAAAAAACAGAAATGGGCAAAAGACTTGAGTGGACATTTCTCCAAAGAAGATGTACAAATGGCCACCAAGCATATAAAAAGATGCTCAATGTCATTAGTCATTAAGCAAATGCAAATCAAAACCACAATGAGATGCTACTTCACCCACATTAGGATGGCTACATTAAAAAAAAAAATGTAGGGTGGCACCTGTGGCTCATTGAGGAGGTCGTTGGCCCCATATACCGAAGGTGGAGAGTTCAAACCTGGCCTCGGCCAAACTGCAAAAACAGAAAAATAGCCGGGCGTTGTGGCGGGCGCCTGTAGTCCCAGCTGCTCGGGAGCCTGAGGCAAGAGAATCGCCTAAGCCCAGGAGTTGGAGGTTGCTGTGAGCTGTGTGATGCCACGGCACTCTACCGAGGGCGATAAAGTGAGACTCTGTCTCTACAAAAAAAATGTAGAAAACTACAAAAGTTGGTGAAGATGTGGAAAAACTGGAACCTGATACATTGTTATCAGAATGGAAAATAGTGCACCCACTCTGGAAAACAATTTGGCATTTTCTCAAAACCTAACATAGCATTATCATATGACCCAGGAATTTCATTCCTAAAGATGAAAGCAGGAACTCAGATAGATATTTGTATGTCAATGTTCGTTGTCCCATCACTCACAATAGCCAAAAGAGGGAAACAACCCAAGCGTTCATGAACAGATGGGTGGATAAACAAAATGTGGCATATCCATACAATGGAATATTATTCAGCCATACAAATGAATGAAGTTCTTATACATGTCACAATATATATGAACCCTGAAATTATGCCAAGCAAAATGATGGCAACACAAAAGGACTAATATTGTTTGGTTTCATTTATATGAAATATCTAGAATAGGAAAATCTGTAGACACAGAAAGTGTAATAGGGATTACCAGCAGCTGGAAGAAGGGAAGAGTGGGGAGTTAGAGCTTAACACTTACGGTTTCTATTTAGGGTGGTGAAAAAGTATTGAAAAAAGATGGTGGCAATAGTTGCACAACATTGTGAATATACTTAATGCCACTGAATTATACGCTTAAGGCTCGGCACCTGTGGTTCAATGAGCTAAGGTGCCAGCCACATACACCTGAGCTGGCGGGTTCGAATCCAGCCTGGGTCCTCCAAACAACAAAGACGGCTGCAACCAAAAAATGGCCAGGCGTTGTGGCGGGCGCCTGTAGTCCCAGCTACTTGGGAAGCAAAGGCAGGAGACTCGCTTGAGCCCAGGAATTGGAGGTTGCTGTAAGCTGTGATGCCACAGCACTCTATCCTGGGTGGCAGCTTGCGGCACTGTCTCAAAAAAAAAAAAAAAAAAAAGAATTATACGCTTAAAATGGTTAAAATGGGGCGGTGCCTGTGGCTCAGTCAGTAAGGCACCAGCCCCATATACCGAGGGCGGTGGGTTCAAACTCAGCCCAGCCAAACTGCAACAAGAAAAAATAGCCGGGCGTCATGGCAGTCGCCTGTGGTCCCAGCTACTCAGGAGGGTGAGGCAAGAGAATCGCCTAAGTCCAGGAGTTGGAGGTTGCTGTGAGCTGTGTGATGCCACAGCACTCTACTGAGGGGGATAAAGTGAGACTCTGTCTATACAAAAAAAAAAAAAAAGGTTAAAATGGCAAATTTTATGCTGTATATATTTTACCAAAATAAAAGAAATTTCCAAACCAATAAAATAAAAGGAGAGTTGGGAGATATAAGGAGGTGATCCCAGGGTGCAATGTTCATATGGTGTTCTTTGGAATGAGATACTTTTTGGGAGAGGGATGGTGATGACCAGCTTTTTATTCCGAAAATATTTTCTGTTAGATGCTAAAATATGCCCCAATACACAAAAATCATAGGCAAGTGAGATTTTCTCCAACAAATACAAGAGTAGTAAGATTCCCCCTTGGAGTTAAGAAACTGAATTCTCAGGTTTGCTGAGCCACCCCAAGACACCAATATAATAATCTCTAAGGTCACTTTCTATGTCAAAGGTTTTTTTTTCCTTTTTTTTTTTTTTTTTTTAGACAGAGTCTCAATATATTGCCTTCGGTGGAGTGCTGTGGTGTCACAGCTCACAGCAACATCCAACTGTTGGGTTTCAGCAATTCTCTTGCCTCAGCCTCCCAAGTAGCTGGGACTACACGCACCTGACACAATGCCTGGCTATTTTTTGTTACAGTTGTCCTTGATGTTTAGCTGGCCCTGGCCAGGTTCCAACCCGCCACCCTGGGTGTATTTGGCTGGTGCCATAACCACTATGCTATGGGTGCAGAGCTGTCTATGCCAAAGTTTGGGGTTTAGGGGTTTGTTTTGTTTTGTTTTTGAGACAAGATCTCACTCTGCAGCCCTGTGTAGAGCGCAATGACATCATAACTCACAGCAATATCAAACTCTTGGCCTCAAGTGATCCTCTGGACTCAGCCTCCCAACTAGCTGGGACTACAGGTGCCTGCTGTAATGCCCAGCTAGTTTTTCTTTTTCTTTTTCTTTTTCTTTTTTTCTTTTTTTTTTTTTGAGACAGAGCCTCAAGCTGTCACCCTGGATAGAGTGCTGTGGCATCACAGCTCACAGCAACCTCCAATTCCTGGGCTCAAGCGAGTCTCTTGCCTCCACCTCCCACGTAGCTGGGACTACAGGCACCCGCCACAATGCCCGGCCATTTTTTGGTTGCAGCCATCATTGTTGTTTGGCGG
>CAUYRH010001972.1:0-26550 GCA_963574655.1 Perodicticus potto
ACGCCCGGCCATTTTTTGGTTGCAGCCGTCATTGTTGTTTGGCGGGCCCGGGCTGGATTCGAACCCACCAGCTCAGGTGTACGTGGCTGGCGCCTTAGCCTGTTGAGCCACAGGCGCCGAGTCAATACTCTCACATTTTAAGCGAAAATTTATTCTAACTAGGTCCTTACCAGCTGTGAATTTTCATCCCTATAGTTGGCAGCAATATCTTGATTTTCCATAGCACCTCCTAACAGTCCAGTAGAATATGTCCTCAATGGTTGATCAGCCTCTCGGGCCCATTTAAAAAGATTCTCAACAATTCCTTCCTGTAGTAAAGGAAATGAAACAGTACAATTAAAAAAAAGCCCACTTCCACAATTAAAGATAACCAAAAATTTTAGTCATATAAAAAAATTTTAAGAAAATACTCAATGTTGGCTCAGCGCCTGTACCTCAAGTGGCTAAGGCTCCAGCCACATACACCAAAGCTCATGGGTTCGAATCCAGCCCAGGCCTGGCAAACGACAACTACAACCAAAAACTAGCTGGGCGTTAGTCCCAGCTACTTGGGAGGCAGAGGCAAGAGAATTGCTTTAAGCCCTGGAGTTGGAGGTTGTTGTAAGCTGTGATACCACGGCACTCTACTCAGGGCAACAGCTTGAGGCTCTGTCTCAAAAAAAATAATAATAAATAAATAAATATATATATGTATATACATATATATATATATATATTCAATGATGTTCGTAACAGTAAAAAATGTCCAGCCAGGAATAGTGGCTCACACATATGATACCACCACTTTGAAAGGCTTAGGCAGGAGGATCTCTTGAGGCCAGGAGTTCATGACCAACATGGCAAAGACTCCAACACTAAAAAAATATTTTAAAAATTTAGCCCAAGTATGGTGACACAAGCCTGTAGACTCAGCTACTCAGGAGACAGAGGTGGGAAGATCTCCTGAGTCCAACCATCTGAGGTTACAATGAGCTATGACTGAGTCACTGCACTTCAGCCATAGCAACAGGGCCAGATCCTGTCTCTAGGGAGAAAAAAAAAAATCCTACTAAACTATCCAAAAGTAGGCCAGGCGTGATGGCTAAAGCCTATAATCCTAGCACTCTGGGAGGCCAAGATGGGCAGACTGCCTGAACTCACGGGTTCAAGACCAGCCTGAGCAAAAAGTGAGACCCTGTCTCAAAAAATAGCCAGGTGTTGTGGCAGGCACCTATAGTCCCAGTTACTCAGGAGGCTGAAACAAGAGAATCGCTTGAGCCCAAGAGTTTGAGGTTGCTGTGAGCTATGACACCATGGCACTCTACCGAGGGTGATAAAATGAGACTCTGTCTCAAAAAATAAAAATAAAGTGTCCAATAGTAGCTGGCTTACTTAAATAAAACACCTGTGTGTGCATGCAAAAGAATACCATTTAGCCACTTAAACTCAAACTAAAAAACAATCACCATATAGTCCTACTCTATATGTTAAGCCCCAAAAGGTCACTAAAAATATCCCTCTTGCAAGTCCAAAATGCACAAGTATCATATTAACGTTCTGAGAAGTCCTCCATCAAAGAAGTATTTAATTTTAGCCCCACATATCCCAAACTTTTTTTTTTCCTTTTTTAAAATACAAAGTCTTGCTTTGTCACCCAGTATGGAGTACACTGGCACAATCAAAGCTCACTGTAACCTCAAACTCTTGAACTCAAGCAATCCTCCCACTTCAGCCTCCCAAACTGATGGGATTATAGATGTGAGCCACTGCACATGGCCCATTTTCTATGGACTATGTATGTTTGTATGTATTATATTTCATAGTAAACACAAATTAAAAATAATTGGGAGCTGAATGCAGTGGCTCACACCTGTAATCCCAGTACTTTAGAAAGCTGAGGGAGGAGGAGCACTTGAGCCCAGAGGTTTGATATAACCCTGGGCAACACAGAGAGACTTATCTTTAATAATAAAGACACAATAAAATTCAAAAACACAAAGAAAATGGGCTGGGTACAATAGCTCTCGTGTATAATCCAAGCACTCTGGCAGCCTGAGGTGGGAGAATCAGTTAAAATCAGAAGTTGGAGACTAGCCTGAGCAAAAGTGAGACCCTGTCTCTACTAAAAATGGAAAAATTGGCCTGATGTGGTGGCACATGCCTGTAGTCCCAGCTACTCAGGAGGCTAAAGCAGGAGGATCATCTGAGCCCAGGAGTTTGAGGTTGCAGTGAGCTAAACTAATGCTACTGCACTCTAGCCAAGGCCAACATAGTAAGACCGTCTCAAACAAACAAACAAAAAGAATTAGCTGGGCAGGATGGCACACATCCCAGATATTTGGAAGGCTGAGGCAATAAGATTGTTTGAGCCCAGGACGTGGAGGATACAGAGCTATGTTGATACCACTGCACTCCAGCCACGGGAACAGAGCAAGACCTTTCTCAAAAAAAATTTTTTTCAAAGAAAATGAAAATCATCCACTTCCTACTATCCAGCTTAAAGGGAAAGAAATCTCCTGTGTGCCCCTTCATGTACCACCTACTTTCTTCTTCCCAGCAAGGAGTTTAAACATTCTTAAATTTTAACAATTCAAGCTATTGTTGACTGTTACATGCTTTTGAACCATTTAACCATTTAAATTGTGTGGTCTTTTATATATATTTTTTGTAACATTTCTTTTACTCAACATTACAGTTTTTTAGATTCATCTACATTGTTGCACACTTGCATAGTACTCAACTGTAAGACAGGCTACAAGATAGTAACAAACTTCATATAAATCCTATATGATCTGGTAGGAACTGTATTTGAAGATGAGAAAAATGAGTCACAATGAGGATAAGAACCTAACCAAAAGTCACAAGACTAGTAAGTGGCACAGCTAGAATCTAACTCTAGACAAAATACCTCCAGCTGCTCTTTACTCCCATACTCTGATGCTACTGTTTTGTTGGCTTAGGCAATAATGATACTATAAACTATTCTTGTACAAGCCAAGTCCCTATGGTACACATCAAAGAACTGAATTGCCTAGTCACAGGGTATGTACCTGTTCAGTTTTACCAGATGAAGCTAATCTATTTTCCAAAGTGATTGTATTTCTACCAACAGTGCATAGAAGGGCTCATTTCCCCCTTATCTTTGCCAACACTTTACCACTACCAGACTTTTTATTTTTTGCACTCTGACAGGTATAAAAAGCATTTTATTTAATTTGAATTTTCCTTACATGTAATTAGGTTCAGCAATTTTTTCAAGTATTTGTTCAAGTTTTTGCTTCTATGTTTTCACTCTTGCTTTTGCCAGTGTCTTTTGCTAAAAAGAAGTTCTTCATTTTTACATAATACTTAATTTTTTTTTTTTTTTTTGAGACAGAGTCTCACTTTGTCTCCCTTGGTTGAGTGCCATGGTATCACAGCTCACAGCAACCTCAAAGTCTTGAGCTTAAGCGATTTTCTTGCCTCAGCCTCCCAAGTAGCTGGGACTACAGGCACCCACAACACCCAGCTATTTTTTGTTGCAGTTGTCATTGTTGTTTAACTGGCCCTGGCCAGATTTGAACACACCAGCCTCAGTGTACTGGCCAGTGCCGTAACCACTGTGCTACGGACGCCGAGCCTATATAATACTTATTTACTTTTGTACTTAGGTCTTAAATTCTTCTAGAGGGCTACTGTGTCATTCTCCTATATACTGCCAAGAATTTTAACACTTTTTTAAAACTAATATTCTAAAGAACACATTTTGAGAAATTTCTTGTAAAATATTTGATATAAAACATAGGTACCATTTAAGTTTCTTTTACTGTTCCCTCTTTCCAAAAGTATAAGAAACATAAAATACTAACTCAAATTATCCTCTTCTATCTTACCTAGAATTTTTATTCCACCTTTCGCCCTCCAAAATTGTTTATTTTATTCAATATTCCTAGGTTTGTAAAAGTGTAATGAAGACATCCTCTACTACTGTCTGACCTTTATTATTGCTACGGCAAAGTTTGCTGTTTTATTATTTGCAGGAAATCTCACTTGAGTGCTTTTAATATCTTTGTCTTTAGTATTCTTCATTAAGCTTCCTAAATTTGAATGGTCATGTTTTTCATTAGTTTATAAAATCCTAATGTCATTTCTGTGAATATTATCTTTATTTCTCTATTCACTCCTCCTGAAATTCCTTTAGTTATACCTTGAACATTCTAATTCTACAGCATATCTCAAATTCTTTTATATTTTTTATTTATTTCTAGGAGCTTCATTATGGGTTATCCTATCAGATCTTCTAGTTCATTAATTCTATCTTCAGTTGTGTCTAACCTTCACTCAAATTCATTTTTTTAATTCAATAATTGTAATTTTTTCTAGTAGCTCTTTGATTCATTTTCCAAATAGCCATTTATTTAATGGAATCTTGAACTTAAGAGTTCTGATTCCTTCTTTTCACATCCAATGGCTTTTAAGTGCACAATTCAGTACATTCACAATGTTGTGTAACCATTACCAGCATCTATTTTCAGAACTTATTCACTGTCCTGAATAGAAATTCTATATCATCCATTTTTAATAATGGCTAAGATAACCAGACAGAAAGTCAGAAAGGAAACTGAGGATCTGAATATACACGGGTATTCAACCTTTTTCTTATTGCCTCATATTGTAAGAATTGTCTTAGGCCTCCCATTATATACACAAACACTAACAAAAGCTGACGAGCAAAAAAGAAAAAAAAGTCCATGCCTTTTAATTAATTTTCAAGATAATACCACCACTTGGGCAGTGCCTGTGGCTCAGTGGGTAAGGCGCCGGGCCCCATATACGGAGGGTGGCGGGTTCAAACCCAGCCCCGGCCAAATCACAACAAAAAAATAGCCAGGTGTTGTGGTAAGCACCTGTAGTCCCAGCCTCTCAGGAGGCTGAGGCAAGAGAATCGCCTAAGACCAGGAATTGGAGGTTGTGAGCTGTGATACCACAGCACTCTACCGAGGGTAAAGTAAGACTCTTACTCTAAAAAAAAGAGATAATACCACCACAGATAAGCAAAAAAGTCCTCATATATATATACCACATTACCTAAAAGATAAAAGCAGAACACTCCACCATACATACATATACTGTATTTTGCTGGGTATAACGCATACCCATTTTTTTGGCCCAAACTTTCAGGAAAACAATCTTCCATTTTAATCTTTTAAAGGAAGGTGGAAGCTGCTGTGCAGTGGAACCTCCTCTCACTAGAGGCACAAGGCATGGAGCCCATTGCTGCAGAGAAGCCAAGAGCAAGCTGAAGCAGTAGGTGAAAGTGGTCTCCATGACCTTAGCACCCAACCACCTCCAACTACCCCTCCTGGCCCACTCTCATTCCCACATTCTCTCATTCCCTTCCATGTCTATCAGTGGAAATGTGACCACAGTCACTCCTCTGAGAACCCTGGTGGGCTTATTTCCTGGGAAGTCGGTGTGAGGAGCCATAGCTGGCCCTGCCTGTCCCAGGTTTCTGAAATAACAGCTTTATTATTAAGAAGGGTACAAGTCAAATTTATCAAGTATTGAACACAAATGTGAACACTGTGATTAAGTAAATGAGGTGAAAGCTATGTTAATTAGTAGAACATAAGCATACCAATTTGTACAAATAATCAACACACAGAATCCCACAAAAGCATAAATGTATTCATGATCTATATATATATGACTTAATTTAAAAAAAAAAAAAAAAAACCTATCTCTAAAAAATAGCCAGGTGTTGTGGCAGACACTTATAGCCCTAGCTACTTGGGAGGCTGAGACAAGAGAATCACTTGATCCCAAGAGTTTTTGAAGTTGCTGTAAACTACGATACCGTGGCACAATACCAAGGGCAACAAAGTAAGACTCTGTCTCAAAAAAAAAATTAAAAATAAAAATAAAATAAAATGGGACTCCTGGCAGAGAAGCATGAAAGCTTAGGGCACATGAGCCAGCAGATTATAATTTTGAAGCCCCTTTTGTAATGTCTGAACCCCTAAGGTGTTGAGTTGGTGTAATTTCCCAAACTTTCCAGTAGGAAAACCAACTAGGATGCTTGTTAATGGAACAGATACACAGGTCTTTCTCCTTAATTCCAATCTAATACACAATTGAATAAGTCAATTCTCCCAATGTAACAGAAATTAGTTATTAATTAAATCATTAATAAGAAACAATAAAGCTGTTTTTGCAGAAAACTTTATTATTCATCATATTCCTGAAACAGTGTTTTTAACCATCAATGGGCATTCACTTCTTTGGAGATCTACAATAATAAAACTTCAAAGGACCAGATATAATATTCCCACAATGAGAAACGGGAAAGTTCATAAAGCATAGTGAAATTAATCTGTGATCTTCTATAAACTTTGTGTATACAAATATATTGCCATAAATGCTACTTTTATCATTCTGATTTTCAAAAGAATCCATATTAAAAGAAATTTTTTTTAGCCAGGTACAGTGGCTGATGCCTATAATCCTAGCACTCTGGGAGACCGATGTAGAAGGATCACCCAAGCTGAGGAGTTCAAGACCAGCCGAAGCAAGAGTGAGACCTTATCTCTACGAAAAATAGAAAAACTAGCCAGGCAGGGTGGTAAACACTTTTAGTCCCAGCTACTCGGGAGGCTAAGGCAAGGGGATCGCTTGACCCAAGAGCTTAAGGCTGTTGGGAGCTATCATGATAGCAACAGATACTCTGTCTCAAAAAAAAAAAAAAAAAAAGCCCAGGTATGGTGGCACACGCCTATAATCCTAGCACGCCAGGAGGCCGAGGTGCGTAGATGTCTTGAACTCAGTTCAAGACCAGCCTGAGCCAGAGTAAGACTGCATCTCTAAAAAGATAGCTGGGTGTTGTGGCAGGCACCTGTAGTCCCAACTACCCAAGAAACTAAGGCAAGAGGATCACTTGAGCCCAAGAGTTTTTTTTTTTTTTTTGAGACAGAGTCTCACTATGTAGCCCTTGGTAGAGTGCCATGGCGTCACAGCTCACAGCAACCTCAAACTTTTGGGCTTAAGTGATTCTCTTGCCTCAGCCTCCCAAGTAGCAGGAACTACAACGCCCACACCTGCAACAACACCCAGCTATTTTTTTTGTTGTTGTTGCAGTTGTCATTGTTGTTTAGCTGGCCCAGGCTGGATTCGAACCTGCCAGCCTCAGTGTATGTGGCTGGCAGCATAACCACTGTGCTACGGGTGCCAAGCCAAGCCCAAGAGTTTGAGGTTGCTATGAGCTATGAAGCCACGGCACTCTACCAAGGGCGACATACTAAAACTCTGTCTCAAAAAAAAACCAACAGTTTTTGCTTTTAGTTCCACTTACATCAATTCTTCTGCCTTATTTTCCCCCAACTTCCCGGGACTAAAGGCACCAACTATAATGCCTGGCTAGTTTTTTCTATATTTTAGTAGAGTTGGGATCTCACTCTTCCTCAGGCTGGGCTCGAACTCCTGAGTTTAAGTGATCCTCCCACTTCAGCCTCTCAAGAGTGCTAGGAGTACAAGCATGAGCCAACACATGCAGCCCACACAGCAAATTCTTAAAGCTGAGAAAAAAAATATTTATACTTCTTCTAAAAATAGAATGATTAAGTTCTGACAGTTGAATTATGCATGCATAGTCAGTACCAAATTAACATTTTCTTATCTTCATAGAACTCACTCTTTTTTGTTGTTGTTGCCCTGGATGGAGTGCTGTGGCATCAGCATAGCTCACAGCAATCTCAAACTCGTAGGCCTGAGCAATATTCTTTTCTCAATCTTCCAAGTAACTAGGACTATTGGCATCCACCACTACGCTCAGCTAGTTTTTCTACTTTTAGTAGAGACAGGGTCTTGCTCTTGCTCAAGCTGGTGTTAAACTCCTGAGCTCAAGTAATCAACCCACCTAGGCCTCCCAGTATACTAGGATTACAGATGTGAAACACTGCAGCAGGCCACAGCATTTATTCTTATTTGAAATTATCATTATTTCACTTGTGTCTGCCTATCTTCAAACACACACATAAACATAAGTTCCCATATTGCTGAAAAAATATTCCCAGCATCTAACACAAAATAGGTCTTTAAGTGTTAACTAAATGAACACTAAATACCTCCAAGAATAGGATGGACTTTTCAAAGTACCAAGTTGTTACTGGGAAGATCACTCATAATTTGATAGTGACATGTACGTATACCTTAACTCTCAAAACTCAGTTATTCTATTTTTTTAACTCTATTTTTAAAAGTAAATATAAATATTTTGTCTCTTAGCTTTAAGAATTTGCTATAAAATTGGGTGCCACATGCCTTGCTTTTGTTTTTTTTTTTTTTTTTTGAGACAGGGTCTCACTATGTCGCCCTTGGTAGAGTACTGTGCTATCACAGTTCACAGCAACCTCTAACTCTTGAGCTTAAGTGATTCTCTTGCCTCAGCTTCCCAAGTAGCTGGAACTACAGGCGCCTGCCACAAAACCTGGCTATTTTCTTATTGTTGTGGTTGCAGATGTCATTGTTGTTTAGAAGGCCTGGGCCAGGTTCGAACCCGCCTGCCTCAGTACATGTGGTTTGCACCCTAATCGCTAAGCTACAGGTGCTGAGCCAGCTTGCTTTATTCTTAAAGATATTAAATTGTTAATCTTCTGGGCAGCGCCTGTGGGTCATCGAGTACGGTGCCAGCCCCATATACAGAAGGTGGCGGGTTCAAACCCGGCCTCGGCCAAACTGCAAAAACAGAAAAATAGCCGGGCATTGTGGCGGGCACCTGTAGTTCCAGCTACTTGGGAGGCTGAGGCAAGAGAATCACTTAAGCCCAGGAGTTGGAGGTTGCTGTGAGCTGTGTGACACCACGGCACTCTACCAAGGGCAATAAAGTGAGACTCTGTCTCTACAAAAAAATAAAAATAAAAATAAAATGTTTATCTTCTAAAACAATCTGAACATCTTGTTATAGCTAAATGTAAGGGTTTGGATGAGATTATAAATCCACTCTAAAAACATATAATCTTAAAATTAAAAACAAAACTGGCTGGGCCCAGAGACTCACAGCTATAATCCCATCACTTTGGGAGTCTGAGGTACAAGGAGCATTTGAGGCCAAGAATTCAAGACCAGTCTGGGCAACACAGAGAGATTGTCTCTACAAAAAAACAGACAAATTAGCCACATACGGTGGTACATGCCTGTAGTCTCTGCTACTCAGGAGGCTCAGGCAAGAGGATGACTTGAGCTCAGGAGTTCAAGGTTATAGTAAGCTATTTTCATGCCACTGTACTCTAGACTAGGTGAGAGAGCAAGATTATCTCTTAAAGAAATTTAAAAAAAAAGAAAGAATTTTAAAAAATACTATAGCACCCAAGCAATAATTACTCATTAAAACAGCTATTTTTAATTTTTTCTTATTGCTTTCTGGTTTTCTGAAATTTTTATGGCATGTTACTATTTGAATAACAAAAAGCTATAACAATTTTTTCCCCAACACCAAAGACAGATTAAATAGATCACCATCCAATCAAAAAATAAAATGATGGGTTTTCTTTTTACTATGTACCTTTTCTTGAAAGACAACAGCAGTTTCCAACCCTGGCATGATGTCCAATAGGAGTCTGCAAGCTGCAGTGTTTAAAGGGGGCTCTCGGCTTGTCATCACATATGCATTCACCAGCTGTAAAAATAAAAATGCTTTTCATCTGGAATTCAACCCAGTCAAATTAAAGATGTCTAATAAATCCTTAACATATTCCCAATACTTAACTTTTTTTTTTGAGACAGCGTCTCACTCTGCTGCCCAGGCTACAGTGCAGTGATGTTTATCTTAGTTCACCACAAACTCCTGGTTTCAGGCATACTCCTGCCTCAGCCTCCCAAGTACCTGGGACTACAAGCATGTGCCACCATTGCTCAGATAATTTTTTTCTTTTTTTTGAGACAGAGTCTCACTTTGTCACCCTTGGTAGAGTGCTGTGATGTCATTAGCTCACAGCAATCTCAAACTCCTGGGCTTAAGCAATTCTCTTGCCTCAGCCTCCCATGTAGCTGGAACTATAGGCAGTTGCCGTAACGCCCAACTATTTTTAAAGAGGCTCTTGCTCAGGCTGGTCTCAAACCTCTGAGCTCTAGCAATCCACCTGCCTGGGCCTTCCAGAGTGCTAGGATTACAGGTTTGAGCCATCAGGCCTGGCCAATTTTTCTATTTTTTATAGAGATAAGGTTTTGCTCTTGCTCAGGCTAGTCTCCCATTCTCAAGCAATCCTCCTACCTCAGCCTCCCAAAATTATAGGCATGAGTCACCACACCAGGCCCCAGTATTTTTTTATTTTTCAGACAGAATCTCACTATGTTGCCCCAGGCTGGAGTTTCATGGTGTCATCATAGCTCACACCAACCTCAAACTCCTCGGTTCAAATATCTTGCCCCTCCCTCGCAAGTAGCTGGGACTATAAACATGCACCACCATGTCTGGCTATTTCTTTTTTTTACTTTTAATTTTTTTAGTTTTTTCTGTTTTTAGTAAAATACAGGGTCTCACTGTTGCTCAGGCTGGTCTCAAATTTCCTGAGCTCAAGCAATCCACCACCTCTGCCTCCCAGAGTGCTAAGATTACAGGTATGAACCATCTCACCAGGTCCTTATTAATAAAATTTTTGCTGGCTCGGCACCTGTAGCTCAATGAGCTAAGGCGCCAGCCACGTACACCTGGGCTGGCAGGTTTGAATCCAGCCCGGGCCCGCTAAACAACAATGACGGCTGCAACCAAAAAATGGCCGGGCATTGTGGCGGGCATTGTGGCCTGTAGTCCCAGCTACTTGGGAGGCGGAGACAGGAGATTCACTTGAGCCCAGGAATTGGAGGTTACTGTGAGCTGTGATGCCACGGCACTCTACCCAGGGTGACAACTTGAGGCTCTGTCTCAAAAAATAAATAATAAAATAAAATTTTTGCTTTCCACTTACCCAGTAGCATTTCCTGGCTCTCTACTACTAAGTAGTATTATGTTCTGTGCTGAGTATATAATAAATAATTACAGACACAATCCCACCATCAAAAGCCTCATAGCCAGGCACAGTGGGTCATGCCTGTAATCCTGGCATTCTGGGAAGCTGAGGTGGAAAGATTGCCTGAGCAAGAATGAGACCCATCTCTACTAAAAACAGAAATGTTAGCAGGGCATGATAGCTATACCTATAGTCCCAGATACTCAGGGAGCTGAAGCAAGAAGATGGCTTGAGCACAGGAATTGGAGGATGCAGTTAGCTAAGATGATGCCAATGCACTTTACCTGGTATAATAAAGTGAGACTCCCTGTTTAAAAAAAAAAAATTCATAATCCAACAGAGGTGACAGATGGAAAAACAGAAAATATCATGAGTGTCTAAGATGCTACATAAGCCCATATAGACCACATAACCCCTGCAGAGGAATCAGAGGAAGGTATGACAAGCCAGAATATAAAGGACAAGTAGGAAGTAGCTAAGAAATAGGAGGAGAAGAAGGCCAAAGGGGAAGAGCTAAAGCTACAGAGACCATAGTCCAGAGACAGACTAGGTTTTTATACCACACTACAGAATTTTTTAAATTTCCTTGAGGTTTTTTTGTTTGTTTTGTTGGGGGGTTTTTTGTTGAGACAGAGTCCCACTGCAACCTCAGACTCTGGCTATGGGCATCCTGCTGCCTCAGCCTCCAAAAGCCACTGGGATTACAGGCGCTCACTGGGGCACTCAGCTGGGTTTTTCATTTTTCTTAATAAGTTAGAGTCTCACTCTACCTCAGACAAGTCTCAAACTCCTGAACTCAAGCAGTTCTCCAGCCTCAGCCTCCCACAGTGCTGGGATTACAGGCGTGAGCCACCCGCCCGACCACACTAAGGAATTTAAAATTATCTTGCAGCTTGGCACTTATAGCTCAGCAGCTAGGGCGCCAGTCACATACACCAGAGCTAGCGGGTTCGAACCAGCCTGGGCCTGCCAAACAACATTGACGTCAACCAAAAAGTAGCCAGGCATTGTGGCAGGCGTCTGTAGTCCCAGCTACTTGGGAGGCTGAGGCAAGAGAATCTCTTAAGCCCAAGAGCTTGAGGTTGCTGTGAGCTGTGATGCCATGGCACTCTACCCAGGGCAACATAGTGAGATTCTGTCTCAAAAAAAAAAAAAAAAATGGCGGCTCGACACCTGTGGCTCAATGGGCTAAGGCGCCAGCCACGTACACCTGAGCTGGCGGGTTCGAATCCAGCCCAGGCCTGCCAAACAACAATGACAGCTGCAACCAAAAAATGGCCAGGCGTTCTGGTGGGCGCCTGTAGTCCCAGCTACTTGGGAGGCGGAGGCAAGAGACTCGCTTGAGCCCAGGAATTGGAGGTTGCTATGAGCCCTGATGCCAGAGCACTCTATCCAGAGTGACAGCTTGAGGCTCTTTCTCAAAAAAAAAAAAAAAAAAAAAAAAATGGGGTGGTTCCTCTGGCTCAGTGAGTGGGGTGCTGGCCCTGTATACTGAGGGTGCTGAGTTCAAAACCCAGCCCCGGCCAAACTGCAACAACAACAACAAAACAATTATCTTCAGGGGAATAGACAACCATTAATGATTTTTAAGTAAGAGGGTACCAGGGCTCGGCGCCTGTGGCTCAAGCGGCTAAGGCGCCAGCCACATACACCTGAGCTGGTGGGTTCGAATCCAGCCCGGGCCCGCCAAACAACAATGATGGCTGCAACCAAAAAATAGCCGGGCGTTATGGCGGGCGCCTGTAGTCCCAGCTACTTGGGAAGTGGAGGCAAGAGACTCGCTTGAGCCCAGGAGTTGGAGGTTGCTATGAGCTGTGATGCCACAGCATTCTACCCAGGGTGACAACTTAAGACTCTGTCTCCAAAAAAAAAAGAAAAAAAAGAGGGTACCGGGAGGTGCCTGTGGCTCAAAGGGATAGGGCGCCAGCCCCATATGCCAGAGCTGGCGGGTTCAAACCCAGCCACAGCCAAAAACTGCAAAAAAAAAAAAAAAAAAAAAAAAGAGGGTACCATGATCAGTTTTTGCATTTTAGAAAGATTTCTGAGCTATAAAGAGAAGAGTAGATTAGAGTAGGACAAGACAGGAAGAAACAAGTTAAGAGGCTACTATAATAACCAAATGAGAGACGGCTAAACTAGCAGAAAGGATACAAAGAGGTGGAGGGATTTGTGAAGTTTGAGCGGTAACAATTAACATCTATAAATTCATAGAATAAGAGAGCTTGTAGAATAAACCATTTCCAATCCTATGTTGGACAATGTCATCCGACATAATGATTTTCCTATTCTGCTCTAATGTCAGATGATGTCTGACATGGTTTCTTTTGTTGAATTTTTGTCTGTGTGATTTAGAAAATGGTTATGTGGGCCCAGTGCGGTGGCTCACACCTGTAATCCTAGCACTCTGGAAGGCCAAGGCAAGTGGATTGCTTGAGCTTAGGAGTCCGAGACCAGCCTGGGAAAGAGCGAGACCACATCTAACAAAAGAAAAACTGAGGCAAAAGGATCGCTTGAGCCCAAGAGCTGGAGGTTGCCGTGAACTATGATGCCAAGGCACTCTACTCAGGGCAACAGCTTGAGACTACGTCTCAAAAAAAACCATTGTTTTAGACGGGCACATGTATTGCCAAATCAAAATGAAACATAAGAAAATGTAAAAAAAAAGAGAGAGAGAGAAAATGGTTATGTGTTTTCTCATATTCCCTATTATGGCAATTATGGCAATTATGATTTGCCATTTACTTCTTGAATTGTGATTCATTTGGCACAAGTTTCGCAAGCACACGAGTGTGGTTCAGGCTATCACAGCTACACTGCTGGGTTCTACAAAAGACCTCAACTTACTGAGGAATTGCATAAAATGAAAATACATATAACCAAAACAGTTATGGTTTCTCAAGGATTTTCCAAGTGATCTGAAAAAGAAGAAACTTCAGAAATATGAATTATGTGCCTATCAATGTGTTATGAAAATAATATGCTTCTCATTCCAGGACAAGAAGTTAGTGACAATGTTCAGTACACTCTTTGGTCCTCAAACAGTTTATCTATCACTAATTATAGGAAGAAACAGCCTGTTCTATTTGAAAAACCGACAGTTATTTTAGAACACACAAAATTTATAAGAAGAGGGAACAGAGCTGACCAGTACTGTGAAATGCTATGCATTTAAATATAAGGAGATCCTAGAAATGGTGGGAAAAAATTTATTCTTCTGGATAATGGACATTGCAGCTGTGAAAAGCTGCATCCTTTACTTGTTAAATAAGAAGAGAGTGGGCTGGCACAATGTCTCATGCCTATAATCCCAGCACTATGGGAGGTCGAGGCAGGTGAACTGCTTAAGCTCAGAAGTTCCAGATCAGCCTAAGCAAGGGCGAGACCCCATCTCAAAAAAATAGCCAAATGTTGTGGCAAGTGCCTGTAGTCCCAGCTGCTTGGGAGGCTGAAGCAAGAGGATCACTAGAGCCCAGAGTTTGAGGCTGCTGTGAGCTATGACACCACAGCACTCTATCAGGGGCAAGAAAGTGAGACCGTCTCAAAATAAAATAAATAAATAAGAGTGGAGAAAAACTGCAGACACACTTCTCACAGAAGAAATCTCATCACTCACCTTGTGAGCTATGTGAGGAACAAAAATTCAAGAAAGGGAAGATCATCATCATTAGACACCAAGGAAAGGCTAAATGGGATTTAGCATTTTTTAATGCAAAATGAAAAAAAAAAAAAAAAAAAACAACAAAGAACATCATGGTTTGCAGCAGAAGAAATGAGAAAGGTGGAAGATCTACTGTGAGACATGCAAGAGTAAGCCTAGAATTCATCCTGGATATTGCTTCAAGAGTTATCACACTCAAAAAAATTATAAACAAAAATAAACCAATAATTGTTTTATGTAACCTAAAATACATAATAAAATCGGCTCGGCACCTGTGGCTCAATGGGCTAAGGCGCCAGCCACGTACACCTGAGCTGGCGAGTTCGAATCCAGCCTGGGCCCGCCAAACAACAATGACGGCTGCAACCAAAAAAAAAAGAAATGGCTGGGCGTTGTGGCCGGCACCTGTAGTCCCAGCTACTTGGGAGGCAGAGGCAGGAGACTCACTTGAGCCCAGGAATTGGAGGTTGTTGTGAGCTGTGATGCCACGGCACTCTATCCAGGGTGACAGCTTGAGGCTCTGTCTCAAAAAAAAAAAAAAAAAAAATACATAATAAAATCATCAGGCGAACTCAAATTTATGTTTATCTCTTTTAAAACTGTAGGATAGTTACAAGTACTCCACCAACCTCTATCCCACCCAAAATAAGTAAGAGCTGGGGGCCAGGCAAGCTGTCTGACACTTGTAATCCTAGCACTCTCGGAGGCTGAGGCAAGTGGATCACCTGAGTTCAGGAAGTTGAGACCAGCCTGAGCAAAAGACCCCGTTTATACTGAAAAACAGAAAAACTAGCCAGGCATTGTGGAGGGCACCTGTAGTACCAACTACTCAGGAGGCTAAGACAAAAGGACAGCTTGAGACCAAGAGTTTGAAGTTGCCATGAGCTATGATGCCACGGCACTCAACCCTAGGGTGACAGAGTGAGACCCTGCCTCAAAAACAAAACAAACGAAGCAAAACAGTTAAAACCTGGGGAATATGTGGGTAGCAGAAAAATTGGACTGGAAAGGGTTAAAGGATAACTTAGTTTACTAGACAAGGACATCATTATTGAGCTATAGAAAAAGAGAAGCAGACTGGAATAGTTAGACATGTGAAATTCAAGATGGCTATAGGAGACACCCAAGTGGGAATGTCCAAAAGACAGTTAGAAATGATATGAAGCTAGAAAGATACACTGGTGATACAGAAATAAATTTGGGGCTTAGCGCCCGTAGCACAGTGGTTATGGTGCTGGCCATGTACACCAAGCAAGGGTAGTGGGTTCAAACCTACCCCGGGCCAGCTAAACAACGACAACTGCAACAAAAGAAAAAAAAAAAAAAAAAAGAAAGAAATGTGGGAGTCAATACAATACTGATAATAATAATTGCTAATATTCACTGAGCCCTCATTGTCTGCCATGGTCTGTGACAAGCATTTAAAAGCTCCATTTCGGGTGGCACCTGTGGCTCAGTGACTAGGGTGCCGGCCCCATATACTGAGGGTGGCATGTTCAAACCCGGCCCTGGCCAAACTGCAACAAAACATACCCAGGCGTTGTGGTGGGTGCCTGTAATCCCAGCTACTGGGAGGCGGAGGCAGGAGAATCGCCTAAGCCCAAGAGCTAGAGGTTGCTGTGAGCTGTAACGTCACAGCACTCTATGGAGGGCGACAGAGTGAAACTCTGTCTCAAAAAAAAAAAAAGCTTCATTTCACACAAGGATTACAAAAAACATTGTAAGTGCTATTATATCCATTGTACAGACTAGGAAAATAAGCTTGAAGAAAATGCAGCTTGAAGAGGCTTAAGGCACCACCCAAAGATCAAACTGTCAGTGAACAGTGGAGTTGCATTTAAACCCAAAACATACACCCCAAAGCCCATGCTTTCAAGCATCATGCCATCCCACCTCCAAAAACAAACCTAATAGCCACAATTTACTAAGCAATTACTATGTTCAGGAACTATATGTGAAATAAATATATTCTCAATTACTTCTCACAACAGCCCTGAAATAGAGAGAAAGCACCTTTTATCCTTCTATGTGCCCAATGCACACATCACACTGTCAGTGCAGATTCATAAATATGCATCACTCTTATTTTTCCATTCAAGAACCCAAGAGGACTCCTCTATTCCCAAACTCAAAATCACCTCACCTATGAATAAGCAAAGATGCCTTGGGATCCCTTACTAACATTCAACTGAACAAAGTATCCACCAAAGAGAAAACATTTTGGCCACAACCAAGACTTGGGCAAATAAAAGGTTCATGACTTGATTACTCTTATTTCAACTGAATCAATAACAAATAAAAAAATCTACCCATCTACTCCCAACTTTGACAAGGTCTTAAGAGAAAGTGCAAACTATTTACAAAAGATAGTAACAGTAGTATCTACTAATAATCTCTGGAGAAAAGTAGAAGTAAACCTACTGCATTCATGAAATCATCATTCTTGAAGAGTATTCTCAGCAAGTGGCCCAGCATACACTCTGGATCAGCTCGACCTACCAAAAGAAGAGGGAAGGAACAAACAAAGGAATGAGTAAGTCATCCCAATCAAGCAACTTAGACCTCTGGAAAGGCACCTGGCTGCTATAAGTACTAATAAAATGCAAGCAAAAAATAGGCTCGGCCCCTCTGGCTCAAGCGGCTAAGGCGCCAGCCACATACACCTGAGCTGGCGGGTTTGAATCTAGCTGGGGCCCACCAAACAACAATGACAGCTGCAACCAAAAAATAGCCGGCAGGCGCCTATAATCCCAGCTACTAGGGAGGCAGAAGCAGGAGAATCGCTTCAGCCCAGGAGTAGGAGTTTGCTGTGAGCTGTGATGCCAAGGCACTCTACTGAAGGTGACAGCTTGAGGCTCTTATCTCAAAAAAAAAAATGCAAGCAAAAATAAACAGGAACAAAAGATACTTGTAATGGATGATTAGATTTCATAAGCAACATTCTTTAAAATTAAAAGTGACAATATAAAAACATGAGGCACTGCTATCTAACTTTCCCATCTCCTACAATACTGCCTACACAGCAATAATGAATTAAACAAATGAGCACTGTGTCCACACCAGCACCACCAAGGGTATTCAAGCTCTACAAAAGAATCATAAAGGAACCTAAGAGAAAAGAAAACCCTGGACTTCCTAGCCACAGAAAGGTAGGAAGCATGCTTCTTTTGATGAGTGGCCTGAAGAAGATACGCCCCAAGTCCAAACTCTCCTTCAACTATATAACAACAACAGCAGATGCATCATCAAACTTGTAAGGACATCCTCAGTCCGGGTGAGGGAGGCAAATCCCACTAAGCAAGCATCAACCCTACAAATACAATAACCTTGGTCATCTTAACTTCCTAATTCTTGTGGTAAGAGAGAAGGCCAGGGATCTAGGGTCTACTCATTACATAGCTCATGAGAATGAATTAATGACTTGAAGAATTACTGTTTTGTTTTTTTAAAAAGATAACATTTTTTTTTCATTTTTTTTTTTTTGAGACAGAGTTTCACTTTGTTGCCCTTGTTAGAGTGCCGTGGCGTCACAGCTCACAGCAACCTCCAACTCCTGAGCTTAGGTGATTCTCCTGCCTCAGCCTCCCAAGCAGCTGGGACTACAGGCACCCGCCACAATGCCCAGCTATTTTTTTGTTGCAGTTTGGCCGGGGCCAGGTTTGAACCTGCCACCCTCGGTATATGGGGCCGGCGCCCTACTCATTGAGCCAGAGGCACCACCCAATACCATCTATTTTATTTCCTTCCAGACCATTAAGTGAAAATTTTAGTCAAAGCATACAATATAGGATGAAAGTAAGATGTGAGCTGCTGAAATGAAGTTTTTACCAAGCTGTAAATAGTATTCCAAAGTAATTCACAAAAAGAAAAGTTAAGGCTGAGCAAGGTGGCTTCTGGGAGCACTCTGGGAGGCTGAGGCAGGTAGAATGCTTGAGCTTAGGAGTTCGAGACCACCTTGAATAAGAGAGAGAACCCTGTCTCTGCTAAAAATGGAAAAACAAGCCAAAGGGGTGCATGTTGTGGTGCATGTCTGTAGTCCCAGCTATTTGGGAGGTTGAGCCAAGAGTTTGCAGTTACTGTGAGCCATAGCACTCTACCCGAGGTGACAGAATGAGATTCTGTCGCCAAGAATAAATTAATAAAAAAAAAAGAAAGAAAGCTGGGTGGCGCCCGTAGCTCAGTGGGTACGGTGACCACATACGAGGCTAGTGGGTTCAAACCAGTCCATCAGCTAAAACAACAATAAAAAAAATAGCCGGGTGTTGTGGTGGGCACCTGTAGTCCCAGCTACTTGGGAGGCTGAGGCATAAGAATCGCTTAAGCCCAAGAGTTTGAGGTTGCTGTGAGCTGTGATGCCACAGCGTTCTACTGAGGGTGACATAGTGAGACTCTGTCTCAAAAAAAAAAAGAAAAGAAATGCCAATAACAAATATTGCTCAACATTAAAAGACAGGGAAGAAAAAAATTCCTTTGTTAAGTTTCTACTGAAAACATGACATATTCTGTCTCTCCCTTTATTACCATTTCATCTTTCCAAGGTAATGACCCCAATCATGATCAACACTTTTATTTTATTTTATTTTTGAGACAGAGCCTCAAGCTGTCATCCTGGATAGAGTGCCATGGCATCACAGCTCACAGCAACCTCCAATTCCTGGGCTCAACCGAGTCTCCTGCCTCCACCTCCCAAGTAGCTGGGACTACAGGCGCCCGCCACAACACCCGGCCATTTTTTGGTTGCAGCTGTCATTGTTGTTTGGCGGGCCTGGGCTAGATTCGAACACGCCAGCTCAGGTGTACGTGGCTGGCGCCTTAGCCTGTTAAGCCGCAGGCGTCGAGCCTGATCAACTCTTTTAAAATTTTTTTTTTTTTTTTTTTGCAGTTTTTGGTCAGGGCTGGGTTTGAACCCACCACCTCCAGCATATGGGGCCGGCACCCTACTCCTTTGAGCCACAGGCACCGCCCCTCTTTTAATGTTTTTCATAATCCCATACATAAACTTAATCTGTGATTTCTTATTCATTTTCATTTATCTTCATTTTAATTGCCTTAATGAACATGTGGGTTAAACAGTGAATATTTTCTCTGAAGTCACAAGTAGGGATGTCTAGGACAAGAGCAGCAAGTAACATCATATAAATAACTAGGCCCTCAATTTGAAATGCCTAGTTTACTTACATTTGAAAACAAAGGTGTAAGAAATAACAATAATCCCTAGAATATTCAGTTGAATATACAACGTTCTTGTTTTTATAACTCTCACTCATTCCTACTATCTTTCCATACACAAAACTTCAGATTCCTCTCCACAAAGGACTGCTTCTGGCTAGAGTTTATATGCAGCATAGGTCCATACAAGACTTAAGCTTTGCCCACTACCTGAGAGAAAACATAAAATGGCGAAGTCTCAACTCCCACATAACTGTGCGTTATAGCAAATTCCATGCTGAACCAGGCAGGGTTGTCATGGCTCTAATTAAACCAAAATAAAACCAAATTAACACAAGATAGCATATTTTACCTATCAGGACACTAAACAGACATCAAGAAGTCTGTTTACTATTCAAGGTTTCAAGTATCAATTAAAAGCAAAGCACTGAATGCACTCTCAACTTTATTTTCCTGTCCCTAAAAGGATAACTATTGTTAGAGAGAGGAAGGCACAGAGAAAAATATCTTTTGGTTTAATGATTTTAAAAAGGCAGAAAGGAAAAATATTTTTCTCTTCAGATTCTGTATTCATACCAATTGAATTAATTAATAACCTAATTAATTTAGTTCCTTTAAGTTAGCTGTGTTCTATTTAAACTATGAATACCATAAATATTTCAGTTTTCCCAGAAATTAATTTTTCTTCACTGCCCCCAGTTTGAGCAATATTTTAAAAAATAAAAGGTTTTAAAACATATCACAGAAGATACTATTTCAATTGAAAATGATCCTATTAGCAATTTTCTTTTCTAAGAAAAAAAAAAAAAAACCCAACCTTAATAGTACCACATGTCTTACCAGGATGTCGATCATCAAATGGGTCTGGATCCCCTTTACGGTATTCTTCAGTTTCTTTTTCAATCAATTCAGACATCCTAGCACAAAGGGAAAAAGGTATCAACTCTGGGTAAGTGTACAAAAATGTACTACCACCTACAACAGTGAATCCAACAGCCAAGGTATAAAATAAAAGCAAAGTTAGAACAAGGTTATTTTTCTGAAAGACATAACAGGTCTAAATAAATATCTCAGAAAACAATTTCCACTCCCAAACTTTGCCCTACCTCAAAATAGCACTACTATTGCCTTGGAAGCCAAAAACCTAGGAATCATCACTAAAATCTTACTTTTCGGCTCGGCGCCTGTGGCTCAAGCAGCTGAGGCGCCAGCCACATACACCTGCGCTGGTAGGTTCAAATCCAGCCCAGGCCCCCCAAACAACAATGACGGCTGCAACCAAAAAAAAAAATAAAAACAATAAAAAAACTTCCTTTTCTTCTCCTCCTCCACAATTTCTGATACTCGACCTACAATATACCTTCTAACTCCAATCATTTTAAAACTTAACCATGGTTCGTCCAAAGGCAGTGTGTTATCTCATCTGATTGTTAACAGTCAGAGATTGAATTCCTTGTTCTACTTCCCCCTCTTCTCACTACTGCACTTGACTAGTCTAAATAAATAAGTATAAATAAAACTTAACCACTCTCACCTTTATCCAGACCACCACCAACACCAGTCTCCTTGCTTCCTGCTTGCATGCTTGACTTGCTACATTCTCCAATTTCCAATGACTGACCACAAAACCTTGAATTAAACCCAACCAATAGCATAGCCTACAATCATCTGGCTTCTGCCTGCTTCCTGACCACCTCTTCAACTCCTCTACTTCTTCTTTGTTAAGCTTCAGTCACCGCCTTTCAAAGAACCCAAGTTCATTCCTACATCAGAGTTAGTGCTTTGTAATGCTCTTTTTCACATCTGAACTTCCACTTCTGACTTCCACTAACCATTCATCTGCTTTCTCTTACAGATGAGTTTTTTGGGGTTTTTTTGTTTTGAGACAAAGTCTCACTCTGTTGCCCTGAGTATAGTGCTGTGGTGTCACCTCAAACTCCTGTGCTCAAGTGATCCTCTTGCCTTAGCCTCCCCAGTAGCTGGGACTACAGGCACATGCCACTAACCCAGCTGGGTTTTTGTTTTTAATTTTTAGTAGAGACAGGGGTCTCCAGGATCTCATTCTTGCTCAAGCTGATCTTGAACTCCTGATCTCATGTTATCTACCTGCCTGGACCTCTCAAAGCGCTAGGATTACAGGTGTGAGCCACCGTACCCAGCCTACAGATGAGTTTTGCCTGTCCCAGAACTTCTGGTTTTCTTTTCTTTTCATTTTATTTTTCAGACACAATCTCAGTCACCTAGGCTAGAGTTGCAGTGGCATCATCATAGCTCACTGCAACCTCAAACTCCTGCAAGCAATCCTCCTGCCTCAAACTTCCAAGTAGCTGAGACTGTAGGCATGCACCACCACTCAGGACTAATTTTTCTATTTTTGGTAGACACAGGGTCTCACTCTTGCTCAGGATGGTCTTGAACTCCTGACCTCCAGCTATCCTCCCACCTCAGCCTCCCAGAATGCTAGGATTACAGGTATGATTCATCATACCCAACCACCTTTTTCTTAAGAGGCAGACATCTCACTGTGTTGCCCAGGCTGGAGTACAAAGGCTTTTCATAGGCATGATCACAGTATATTATGGTCAGAACACCTGGCCTCAAGCATTCCTCCTGCCTGAGCCTCCAAAGTAGCTGGGACTATAGGCATTTGCCAGCACACCTATCTTGTTCCAGAGTTTCACATAAATGGAATCATACTCATTAGTTTCTTTTGCCTAACATGTTTTGAGAATCATCAATGTTGTCCCATTCATCAATAATTCATTTTTAATCATGCATTTTTTTTTTTTTGAGACAGAGCCTCAAGCTGTCACCCTGGATAGAGTGCCGTGGCATCACAGCTCACAGCAACCTGCAATTCCTGGGCTCAAGCGAGTCTCTTGCCTCCGCCTCCCAAGTAGCTGGGACTACAGGCGCCCGCCACAATGCCCGGCCATTTTTTGGTTGCAGCCGTCATTGTTGTTTGGCAGGCCCGGGCTGGATTCAAACCCGCCAGCTCAGGTGTACGTGGCTGGCGCCTTAGCCCATTGAGCCACAGGCGCTGAGCCATTTTTTTTTTTTTTTTTTGAGACAGAGTCTCACTATGTCGCCCTCAGTAGAGTGCCATGGCGTCACAGCTCACAGCAACCTCAAACTCTTAGGCTTAAGCGATTCTCTTGCCTCTGCCTCCTAAGTAGCTGGGAATACAGGCGCCCGCCACAATGCCCGGGTATTTTTTTGTTGCAGTTGTCATTGTTTAGCTGGCCCGAGCCAGGTTCGAACCTGCCAGCCTGTGTGTATGTGGCTGGCGCCCTACCCACTGAGCTATGGGCAACGCCCTATTCATGCATTCTTGATAAAACAAGAAAAATTACTTTTGAATACTCTAAGCAAGACTAACATTTTAATTACAATGATAATCAAATACAAAGCTACCATACTCTCCAATGTCTAACATGCTATCTTAAATTGAGCTCTCTTACACTGTTTCCAGAAAACTCTATTTTCCAGTCTTTTTTTTTTTTTTCAGATAGTCTCAAGCTGTCGTCCTGAGTAGAATTTGGTGGCGTCATAGCTAAGAGGCGTCATTACCTCTCACTCAGGTTCAAGCAATCTTCTTGCCTTAGTTTTACTAGTTTTAGTAGACACAGGGTCTCGATTTTGCTGAGGCTGGTCTCAAACTCCTGAGCTCAAGCAATCCACCCGCCTTGGCCTCCCAGAGTGCTAGGATTATAGGCATGAACCAACTCACCCAGCCCTATTTTCTAGTCTTAATGGTTAAATTTGCTGCAAAAACTCTTGGCCCATTTTCATCATGCCTCAGAAATATTTCTTTCTCTTCCATTCCTATAAATTCTGAAAATTCTCAATTCCATAAAAGGCAATCACACAAAATACAGGGTGGCCACCTGCATATTTAGAATTACTTATTATAAGATCTATAGTATCCTCGGTTGAAACTAAGTAATATAGCACATTAGTCTAAAATGTGGATTCCACAGCCAGATTGCCAGGGTTCAAATCAGAGTTCTTCCAGTGACGGTGAGATGTTCACCAAGCTATTTAACTTCTCTGTGCATGTAAAATGAGGATAATAATCCCTACCTTACAGAGTCTCCCTGCATTTAACTAGAACAAAGTCTGAAATGTGTGGTAGCTAATTATATGTTCTTATTAAGAAAAGTGGGAATTGGAGCAGCGCCTATGGCTCAGTGTGCAGGGCGCTGGCCCCATATACTGAGAGTGGTGGGTTCAAACCTGGCCCTGACCAAACTGCAACAACAAAAAAAAATAGCCAGGCTTTGTGGCAAGCACCTGTGGTCTCAGCTATTTGGGAGGCTGAGGCATGAGAATTGCCTGGGTCCAGGAGTTGGAGGTTGCTATGAGTTGTGTGATGCCATAGCACTCTTTCCTGGGCAACAGAGTGAAACTCTGTCTCTACAAAAAAAAAAAAAGGAAAGAAAAGTGGGAATAGGGTGGCGCCTGTGGCTCAAAGGAGTAGGGTGCTGGCCCCATATACCAGAGGTGACCAGTTCAAACCTAGCCCCAGCCAAAAACTGCAAAAAAGAGAAAAGTGGGAATCAAAAATAGGAAAAACAGGCTCAGCGCCTGTGGCTCAACGGGCTAAGGCGCCAGCCATGTACACCTGAGCTGGCAGGTTCGAATCCAGCTCAGGCCCACCAAACAACAATGACGGCTGCAACCAAAAAATAGCCGGGTGTTGTGGCAGGTGCCTATAGTCCCAGCTACTTGGGAGGCAGAGGCAGGAGACTCACTTGAGCCCAGGAATTGGAGGTTGCTGTGAGCTGTGATACCACAGCTCTCTATCCAGGGTGACAGCTTGAGGCTCTGTCTCAAAAAAAAAAAAAGAAAATAGGAAAAACAACTCAGGATAGATACTGACTGATATGGGAAAGGTGGGAGCCTTTTGATACTCAAGTTCTATAAGCTGATCTGTATGATGGTTTTACAAGAAAAGAATCCATCAAGGAGAATACTTTACAGTCTATAAACTACATCTCAAAAACTAAATAAATAAAGCCAGGCATGGTGGTACACACCTGTAATCCCAGCTGCTTGAGAGGCTGAGGCAGGAGGATCACCTGAGCCCAAACATTCCAAGGTTGCAGTGAGCTAAGACTGCACTAATGTCCTCCAGTCTGAGCAACAGAGGAAGACCCCATCTTTAAAAACAAACAAACAACAAAAAAAAACAACTTGTAGTCCCAGCTCCTTGGAAGGATGAGGCAGGAGGACTGCTTGAATCCAGGAATTTGAGGCCGCAGCAAGCTATGACGACACTGCACTCTAGCCTGGGCAACAGTGAGACTGTGCTTCAAAAATAAATAAATAAATAAATAAATAACTGCAATGAAAAAAAAAGATATAGTCCCTTCCTTCAAGAGGTTTACAGGTTAGTGAGAAGACACATGTAAAAAACAATTATAATACAAGTGGTAAGAGTTATAATGGGAGAAGCTTATAACACATGTATATGAATGAATGAATGACAGAAACATTAAAACCAAGGGGATGCTCAACCTTACTAAGGAAGCCAAAGTCAGGAAAGGTTTTACAAACATGATTTTTGAACCACTTCTTGAAAGGACTGGAGCTTGACAAGCAAGCATGCCAAGGAAAGACATTTCATACCAAGGAAACAGCAAGTGTAAAAGTACACATTAAAAAGTATACTATTCCTCACACGGGTAGCGCCTATGGCTCAGTGAGTAAGGCGCCAGCCTCATATACCGAGGGTGGCGGGTTCAAACCCGGCCCCGGCCAAACTGCAACAACAACAAAAACAGCCAGGCGTTGTGGGAGGCGCCTGTGGTCGTAGCTACTTGGGAGGCTGAGGCAAGAGAATCGCCTAAGCCCAGGAGTTGGAGGTTGCTGTGGCTGTGTAATGCCACATCACTCTACCAAGGGCGATAAAGTGAGATTCTGTCTCTACAAAAAAAATAAATTAATTAAATAAAAAATAAAAAGCATACTATTCCTCACAAAAGACAATAGTACCATAAGGCGAAAAAGGAGGTAGGAGCTACAGTGTAAATAGCCTCATACCCCACACTAGAAGTTTACATTTTACTTTACAGGATAAAAGGAGACAGAGAAGAATTATGAGAAATATCAATATCAGACTTGTGTATGAGAAAGATGAATCTCTAAAAAAGGGAGTGGACACACTAGAAACAGGAAAATATGGCACATTGCCTAATGGGCCAGTAAAGATATGATCAATATCTAATGAAGAAAGCAGTAGTAGTGATGGAAAAGAGGGAAGAGGAGGAAGCAGAAATCCCCAGGGGTTGGGAACTGAGACTATATTGATAGAATAATACATTGGAGAAGGCAGTTCTCAATTTTTTTTTTTTTTGTAGAGACAGTCTCTCGGGCGGAGCCTGTGGCTCAGTCAGTAAGGTGCCGGCCCCTTATATGGAGAGTGGTGGGTTCAAACCCAGCCCCAGCCGAACTGCAACAAAAAAATAGCCGGGCGTTGTGGTGGGCGCCTGTGGGCCCAGCTACTCAGGAGGCTGAGGCAAGAGAATCGTCTAAGACCAGGAGTTGGGGCTCGGCGCCTGTGGCTCAGCAGGCTAAGGCGCCAGCCACGTACACCTAAGCTGGCGGGTTCGAATCCAGCCTGGGCCTGCCAAACAACAATGATGGCTGCAACCAAAAAATGGCCGGACGTTGTGGCGGGTGCCTGTAGTCCCAGCTACTTGGGAGGCGGAGACAAGAGACTCGCTTGAGCCCAGGAATTGGAGGTTGCTGTGAGCTGTGATG